>PKRV01000318.1:4579635-4711340 GCA_003709505.1 Hyphantria cunea
AAAAAAAAAAAAAATGGGCCTCTGAGATCCGCTCTTACTCAGTAAAACACAGCGGAGGCATTGTTTTATATCGGTTATCTATGAGGCCGTGGTATCACTCCGGTCCATGCATGCCGAAGCGTGGCTCTTCCATTGTATATAGGTAGATATAGGTTAGTAGATATCTACTAACCTATATAGGTATACACCAAAACTGAGATTTGTTCGGTATACATTTTTCGATAAATTTTCTAGAAATTAATCTGAGCTAGTTTGATTTATCGCCTCCGAAACCCCTTGCATTAGAGTATTTGATGATACATTTATATCGGTAACTAAAAGTAAAGGAAGCGTATGCGACTGCTGTGCTTGAGGCCTCGGGTTCGAATTCCGGGCTGGACCGAATGTTTGTATAATTTACAAATATTTGTTTCGGAGTTTCGTTGTTTTCTATGTATAATATGTATGCATTTACAAAAAAGTAATTATGTATTTATATCATTTGTCTAGTACCCATAACATAATTATTATAACATATATATAAACTTTGGACCAGATGGCGTTGTGTGTTTAGATGTCTGAAATATTTTCTAAATATTTATTTTTATTATTACTACTTTTGTGAAATAGAATAATTGCTTCTTTGGTGGAGTCGTAACGTATGCAACTGCTACGCTGAAACTGTCGTTTTTCAGGTCAAAGCAAATGTTTGTGTGATCTACATTTTTTATTATTTTTACATTATTTTGAAAAAAGTATATGAGCCATTCAATCTAGTTTTTATGCTACAAGAACTACTTTGTTTCAAACTAGATAGCGTTGTGTATCAAATGTCTATAAAATAGTATTAATAATAATAACAAAGACTTCTTGTTCATAACATTAATCTATTATGTTGAATACGGTCCTTATCTCCAAAACATAAAGTTCACAATGGCTTCAAAGAAAACCACACTTATATTTTCATACGAACAACAAAGAACACACGTTTTAGTTAAAACACCACAATATTTATTTGACCTCTACCTAACAAATTTGAATCACGTTTAATGCCTATCCTGATGGGGATACCGATCCAATTCGCTCATCCCCGTCTTCCTGCGCACGCGCATTCAACTCAAGCGCTCGTGACTTTCACCGACATTTTATTACCATAATTTAAAACAAATATCTGATTGTGTGTACTGGGCATTAAAGTGTTAAACTTCAGGGATGTAAGTAGGGCTTAGGGGAAATAATTCGATATTTAATTTGTTTTCTAAATATAAACACTGTCATAAATGAGTGATTAATTTAAAAAAATGGTAAATACAAACTTTTATTACTTATTAACTAAAAAAACAACTATAAGCCTTTCCATTTGATGATGATTCCTTAATGGGTAGGTGGTTCAGAAATATGTAAGCCACCATTTTGCTACGGCGGCCATGTTGGATTTATTTTAATAATATCGATTAAAAATAATTGGATTGTCATCAGAACTGAAGGTATTATATATATTTAAATTTCAGCTCAATCGGAAATCGGAAAGTGGATGAAATTAAACTTGCAAGATTTTACAGACTAATATCGCGATAGGGGAAACTAAATAAAAGTTGGCCTAGTGGTCGCCTAGTCAATTTCTACTGCGCCAAGTGTTGTAAGTTCAAATTCCACATGAAACAACACTTTGTGCGATCTACAAATTGTTGTTCTCAATGTTCTTTGTGTACGTTTCATGTATGATTGTAAAGTACGCCTGTACACCTGGATACTGTATATATTCCAAATGCGGAAGTTCTCATTTTAAAATGAAAAAATAAGAAGGAAGTTTTGGACTAGTACACGATGATGGCCAGTTGGGTTAGTATAGTTTGTTTCAAATTTTCTTTGCCTTTAAAATAATATTGTCCTTATAGTTTATTGCCTTAGTCGTTTCCTATGACAGCAACGGAATGAATAGGGATGGTGACATGGATATAAAATTAGATTAGTTTTATAAAAATCAAAATGACCCTGAAAGCGCCGTGCGTCGGCGCATATGAGTTAATGTAAGGTTACCGGAGGCCTAAAGAAATTCTATGCGAGGACATTAAAAAGGCCAACATTAAACTTAAGACTGTTCAGACGCAGTTGTCTGTATTTGGCGATGTTAACCTAACGATTAGCATCAATTTATTTGTCTGTTTCCTCTGAAAAAATGAAAATTACCTGAGTGGCCTCGTCAAGAAACAGTTCAATGACTAGTCAATTATATGTCATAGTCGGATAATGAAATCTGATGTTTTTGTCACACGCCATGAGTTTGAGAATAGTGATATGTCGTAATGGAAGTAAATAAAATCACATCATTAAGTATTATAAAGTGCGTATAAAAAATTTTGCAAGAAAAAATATTTGTGATCCTTGATATAGAACACCATTCTCTGTTCCTCATTTAGTTCCATTCTCAAATTACTTCTAAGACATAATAGAGGTCTTATTATCATCAATAAATAATACTGCCCTGCAAGCCCTGGATGCACCAATAAACATTCCTGGCGCGAGTCACGCCGCTCCGTCATGGCACACATGGGGGCCGCGGGCCAGCGCACACCGACACATTGGAACGTGTGTGTATCTTTATAGTGCGGGAGATGGCCACTTTTTTTATTTTTATAATTATTTTTTCTGGTAATCGTGATGTAAGTTTATTTAGAAACTGAATTTAAATTACTAAAACTTATGTTGTTAAAATTTACCACTAAACTTTGATGATGTCATAAGGCGAAACCGGTCAGGTGCAAAAATAAATAAATGAAATAGTGGAATGAAAAATATGTAAAACGATTGATACACTACTTATAGAACTATGAATAGTACAGGTATTTGTATTTTGGTTATGGCTACTTTAAAGAAGCTTGTCGGGATATTGATAGGTTTATAAGTTAAACACAGATTACATGTTAGGCCAACAAGTAACGTTCCGGAAAATGGTAAACTTTAATATTTTTAAAGTTAATATTTGAATACATTTGCTCCAGATTAAGTTAGTCGTTTGACGAACTCGGCTCAAAAAGGTTTAACAAGCAAAAGTATTCACGTAACCTAATTGCAGAATAAACGATTTAATATCATTGTATCATCAATTTACAAACGTTTCTTGATTTGCAAAAAGCAGCAACATCAAAACAATTTCACAGGTTCCTTACACAAGACTCCATTACTATCTTAATTTTTATTTTATTACTAAAGTTTTCGCGACTACGATATATTAAATACCAGGCTCCCAGACTAGAAAGGTGGTAAGAACTGTCGTAGGCGATACAAGTGCTTCGTGCGGCATGCCCCGGGCGCGGATCTCAGACACAATCTTTATAAGGTGGTAAAACATATATTTAATGCTAAATGTCCGGCACGGGCGCCTGTGAGAAACAGTGCAAATGTGATGTACATTTAACTGATATTAGAGAAACGTTTAAAAGATTAATCTCGGCAAAATAATGGAAGGAATATAAGATTTAGAAACTAAGCATGTTTACTATGTCATGAAATAACTCTACTTTACCAAAAGCTGTGATGCAGCAGGATACGTTAGTGTTGCTGAAAACTTGATGAAACTATATGATATTCGGATATGAGAATATTGCAGATATGGAGATACCTCGTTGGTCTAGCGGTTGACGCATGCAACTGCCGATCAAGAGGTCTAGGGTTCGAATCGCGGGTCGGGCTTCTAATTATAGAAATACTTAATAGCAGCTCGGAGCTTAGAAGTTGGGGTAAGAACCCCCGTGCCTAGGAGATCACGTAAAGCTATCCCATCAGGTTTTGAAAGAGAGGGAACAGATAATGCACCAGTGTTTGCGGATACACTTGTGTATTATAATATCTCCTGCGCACTTGGCTGGTCTCCGTTGAGACTGGCCGCCGTGGCCGTTGGCTAGGAGATCATTATTATTGTTATTGGGGGGGGTGATATGGTACTCAACTTTAGTTGTTGGTTTGTTTATTATACTCGGTTAATTGTTTTACACCTGTATGTGACAATTAACAGAGTATTATAAACAACTTTTTATACATACATAATAAACAACAAAAGAATTATGGTGTTTGAACAGGTGTTCAAACACCATAATTCTTTTCTTAAAATACAAACATTAGTACTAATGATTAATTAGTGAATTTACTTCGATTATTTAAGTCAAATTCTCATATATTTACTTTATCGTATATTTCACATAAATTGGTATGAAACAAACAGAAACTGATTAGTCTTTAATTTGCATTAGTAGTTTACGACTATACGCGATTAAATATCAATGGCAATTAATGAAAAGAATATAATTCCTTCATTGATCTATATATATTTTTTGTACTATATAAAACATTAAACTTGATTTGGGATAGTTCTATCATTTGGCTCGTCACTTTATTTACTTACCACCACCCACTATTGGCACCTATCCAATCCAGAGGAAAATTAAGGGCAAAACAATCGTTTATATCTCAAGGAAATAGGACGAGTAGTACAGTCCGAAACAATAAATCTACCGATCGCAGCCCATCCAGCCCAGATAATGTATTTCAGTTCGGACGTTACACTTACTTCGGCAATTTGCGGGAACCTTTGTGCCCTTAAGATATCTCCACAGACAATTGTACGGGGGTTTGATATACCTAGAGTGTATGATAGTGTACTGGTATTATATTTGTGTGATATTAAATTTTGATAGTTTTGATGTTATGTCACATTACATACATTTGCAATAACTAAAGTAATATAAAATGCATTAAATATTTGACAAAATCGCCAAAGAGATTAAAAAGAATCGGTTCGTGTTCATAAAACATTTATTAATATTAAAAATATATACATACAACAATAGATTTAGTCTAAAATGAATAGAATAATAGATTTATTAATACTTAATCCTACTAATATTATAAAAGTGAAAGTTTGTATGGATGGATGTTTGTTACTCTTTCACGTAAAAACTGCTCTGCGGATTTGAATGAAACTTTACAGTAATATAGCTGATACATCAGATAACACATAGGCTACTATTTGCCGCGATAGCCGATATATACGCGGGCGGAGCTGCGGGCATAAAATAGTTATTTATAAAAGATTTATTTATAAAAGATCACTAGAATTAGTTGAACATCCCCAAAACTTACGTTTACACTTAAGTATGACCAACATTGACTCCTTAGCGACCAAAAACTTACCATACTGCAACTTAACATCAAATAAAATCATTATCTATAAGTGTGAGTCAGAATATAGAGTCCTGGAATATAAAATATAAGGTACACTTATATCAAAATTTAAAAAGACATAAATATATTTGAAGAAACAAACATTTATAAGAAAGTATATGCGTAAGTGTGTAGAAATAGTGCAATTACATCTCTATACAAATCCCTAAACAAAGTTATCGCCGCCTACGTGATATATCCTCGTCTCTAGAAAGGGCTAAGGTCTGAGCCCATTTACAAATCACAAACACTGACCACCCCCTGCCACCCTTCACAATTATATACAACCCTCAGTTCACCTTGCGTAAACTTACGTTTGAAATATCTGTTGGATTTGTACGAGAAAGTGTTGGACAGTCGACTTGTTTAATATTAATGTTTAAATGTATGGGGAATTTGAGATATGGACGATTTGGATAAGGTGTTATAAACCGTCTTCTTAGAGAATAATTGAACATCACTTCTAAGTAGACTGCCCGAGTAACGTAGTACTTTAAGCGGTCGCCACGTCGTTTTCTAATGGGGTATTGTGGATTCAAATCCATATGGCACAATACTTTATGTAATCCGAAAATTGTTGTTCTAAGTCTGAGCGTTATTTGTGTCCGCTGCATGTGTAAAGTTCTCGCATAGTGTTTATTTCTTAGTTGACTTAAAAAAAAACTGTAAACGGCCTACTGCACCTATGTATGTACTAAAAATATTAAAAAGCTTCTGCAAATTATGTGCCGGGAGAAATTATTTATTTTCATAATCATTTTTTATGCAATACAATTTAATTTAATAGTATAATCTACTAGTATTACATATTGGCTGATGAAATACGGGTTCAAAATTGCATTAAAAATGTTTAAATAAAGAAAAATTTTAACATTTCGTAAATATAGAACTCACTAATTAACGTATTTATTGTAACATTTTTGATTACTATTATTAAAAATAGAACATTGCTTGCTTTATATCAAAAAAATACACGTGAGACATAAAATAACGTGTAACACTAGATTTCAAACAAAAAACTAATTAAATATACACTACACTAATACGTTCTAATTACAAAATAAAGGTTTATTATAAATAGGTTGAGAAACCATGACAACAGTTCATAAATCCTAGCCAATGCACAATTGTTAGCAATCTGTTGTATTTAAAAAGGATTAGTTCATTTAACCTACATTTTTTATTTATTCTTCTTTTTTTTTATGTTCACTACTGTGCCTCAAATTTACTACTGTGCCTGATGGAAACCATAAGCAGAATCAAAGACATGTGGTCACTATCCTCAATGCGAATGTGGACAGAGCAACATGGTGACCCACACTAAGGCAGCCTACTGAGATGCTTTTCCAAGCCCCGCTTAAAGGACCCAGGATCATAATGGGAGATAGAGAAGTAGATGGCCCCGCTCCTGACGATTTATCCCTTGATATTATAATTACGTTACATATAGGATATAGGAAACATAATATTATTTTTAAAGAAAATCAGAGTTTGTACAAAATCGTTGAAACATCTGTTAGACTTATAAAACCGAATTGCATATGTGTCTTTTAACATCATCAATAGTCCACAACTGAACAATCTGGACATAGATCTCTCGTTGGCAACAAGGTTTTGGCCGATTAAATTACTAATTTTTATCAATTTAATGTTTCTCTAACATAAATTTGTCTGCCACAACTTAAGCTTGGCCATTACAGATTAACACATAATACACGAGGTATAAACCCAAAATTACTATTCAAACAGGCGAGGTAGGTCACCTTATCACAATCCACCCTTTCCTTGACCGAACGCATTTGAATAACTATCACAAGTTAATTCTTCAGATAAAGACGTCCGCCATGTTGGGTGCGGCCGTTTCCGCCGGATGTCCAACTTGGACGGATATTCAAACTCGACAGGAACTAGATCGTATTGCGACATACATTTCGAATTTCGAATAGCTATTGTTGAGGGCCGGTATTAGTTGGCATAGCTCGTAATTTGAATGCAAGCATTCGGGGTGGCCATTTACTAATATGCGTGTGTTCAAACTAATGTATTATGTACATTTGTGAAATTTATGCGGTTAAATCTCTGAATGTAAAAATATTTAATCTAAAAGGACTTAAGTCAGTTTAAGTTTTTTGCCAATTATTCAATAAAAATAAAATAAATGTATGGGAACAGATAACTTTAATGAAATTCATACTTATAATCTAAGATTGTACAGGAAGATTGTTCTTAAAATGCTTATTTAATAATCTAACCTTGCGAAAGAACTATAGAAGCTGCGATGTATGAAAATACTTGTCCTTTATATAGGCCAAGTTGTGGTGTTTCATTAGTATGTGCTTCTTAACAATATATTTTTATAAACAGCATATATTTTCCACAAGAGTTGAACTTACCTAAATCTTTTTTTGGACGACCCAGAGAAAGCCACATGTAAGTTTTGTTTCTAAGGAGATGCTATCTAGCATTTAATTATTAAAGGCTGATGATGATGACAGCCTATTTTCAGATGAGTGTAATTCGATCTCCACAGGCTCTTAGACTATTACAATTTATCTTCTAAAGACTGCCTCGGTGGCGCAGTGGTAGCGTACGTGACTGCTGTGCATGAGGTTTCGGGTTCGATTCCCGGGCCAGACCAAATGATCTGCAATATTTATTTCGGAGTTTGGGTGTTTTCTATACTTAACATGTATGTATTTACATAAAAAAGATATATTATTAATAACAGCTGTCTAGTACCCATAATACAAGCTCTGCTTGGTTTGGGACTAGATGGCGTTGTGTGATAGATGTCCGAAATTTTATTTTATTTAACATTGAAATACAGAAGTTGAATAAATAGTTGCGCGTAAAAGTTCACTTAAAAACAAACATATCTCAACATTGCAAACATACATGTTACTATTTTATAACATTTTTACACCTACATATATTAATTAAATTTACATATAAATTATTAATATCAAACGTAATGACTATAAAAGGAAATCTAGAACATTCTTAGTCGTTTCTATTAATTGTACAAATCGTTAGATCGTAAGACTACTTCAGTATGCGGGAATGCTCATTCCATTGAGATGAAATCGTTGTTTTATGGAATTATGGTACGAAAACTCATTCCAAGTTAATATAAAATCACACTTGACTATCGAAGCCCGTTCGATACCGGCACTGCCAATTAAGATATCCTACTAATTAAACGCGTTCTTGACCGAGAGTGGTTAGGAATAGAACGTACTTGCATTTGACGATACGTCTGCGGTATTTAGGATAGTTTCATTTTGTAGGGTAATAATTTGCATTTAAACTGTTTCTAATTTGATTGGATATTATTCTTGATATCTCACATTCTTTTGTATTTTTAATTTATGTTTTTTGTAGTCATATTTATAATCGTATACTGTTTTAAAACGAATAGCAGAAACAAAATGAGGAACGGTGAAAATTGCAACGTTTTCACAATTGCCCATAAAAATACAAATCAGAATATTCTAAAGGACAATGGCGAAAAAGTTGTTGATAGAATTCCCAAGCGTCTATAAATGTCATAATTACAAATGTGAATTAAATAATTTTTTCAAGGTATGTATAAGATCCGTGTAAGTCTAGGAAAAATATCATTTTAAATGAGAAAACATTTTATTAAAAATGATTTGACATTTCATTGGAATTTGAGGTAACAATAGTTCCGCTGAATGTTGTAACACATGGTAATGAATCTTCTCCCAGTTACATAGATGAACGTTTTGCATTTCAATAAGTAATACACGTTACACGCGATTTATATTGTAACAATCTGAAATCTTGTTTTATTACAAAGACTAACACGTTATTAATTTATTATGGTAAAATATTATGACAGCCATTTGAAAATAACAACATGTCGTCCGATGCTTACGACTGCATACCTCTTGTTATATCCTTGTGTTTTTGATTTTCCGTGTTTTCTTTTGTTTATTGACTCTGAGATTCCTCCTCTCCCTGTGTGAATACTGCTTACCAAAGGACTCTAATCACCTGCCTTAACAAAGACTACTTGCTGTGTTTTATGGACTAATATTCTTCCAGTTACCTACCTACTTTGGATTTTGTTGTGCGTCGTTGCGTTGTTGACATTGTTATTAGGAACGACGAAGAATATACGTCATAAGAAAATATTGCTGTTTTATTTTACAAGCATGCATTTCTTCTATTAGAAAAAATGAGCAGATACACTAACTGGCTGTAGAGGATCACCACTTTCTTTATGCCCCGTATCTATAGTTTAGTGATTTCTAGAGTCTGTTTTGAACTGAGAGGCACTTTCAGTTTTCGCAGGGAACAACCATTTTGTGTGCCATTGTAAACTGTTTCTTATTTGGTTAAGACCTTGCAGGCTCCTCATCTGATTATCTGAAAAAAAGATGATCCCATGCTATAAAGGGCACGATAAGTGAATGGTTCTAGCAACTATCTATGGTGATTATCGTCTAAAAAATCTAATCAGAAGCTTAAAGGTGGTCTAAAAATTCTAAGAGCAGGGTTTATTAGATCTGTTGATCTACAACGCTCATGATTTAAGAAGATGAACGTCTTTGTCGATCGTCAATTTTATATCACCTACAGCTAATGCTGATGTACCTACGTAGGAAAAACCTAAGGACAGGTTTGAGAATCTAGCCATTAAAATTAAAGAAAATCCCCGAATATGAAATATTTTAGATCTGAGGTTTAAAACAAGCGTCTAAGAAAAATAATTTTCTTTATTTTTCTGTAAGTTCGTCAAAAGTCTAGATATACCTACAAGGGTTTGTAATCGATCTAGTAATTTAAAATGTACCTAGTTTCGGATTATATTTGACATGTTTTTGACAAAGTTTTTGATTAGGTACCTACAAGTTGTCAAACCATAACCTCTAAATGTTCAACCTGGAATATCTTTAATTCACTACTTCTTTCGGTGGTGCTTCTTTAGGCAAAAGTGATCAGGAATTAAAGTACTATATTATTGCATATTTTTCATTAGTATACACAAGAAATTTATGCCAACAACAACCTACCAATCCAGCCACCTGTAAAAACAATAATGGTTAAAGAACGGTTAAACAGTTTAGTTACGTTTACAAGTGACCTTATCAACATCAGAGGTCACCACAATCTGTTTTTTGTTTAATAGCATAGTACTTAAATAACCGGACTTAGCTCGGTTTTTTGGTAAATTTTCTAAAAATGAATTCTTGCTACCGAAAATCCCAGTTTTTTTTTCATTTTATAACAGAATAACAGCCGCGTTAGGAACATAAAATCCTGTGTCGCGGGGCAGCTTACAAATATACACGAAACGGACACAAAGAACATCCAGTCTCAGAACAAAGGAGTACTCCTGAATCTAAAACAAATTTCTATTTAGATATCAATACAACATTTAATAAAATGTGTTTTTTAATATTTTGTAGGTAATAAATTTTCAACGCTCCCGTACAGATCACCTATAAAAACACCCTTCAATATCTAAATCTTGACCACCGTCCCTAACAAGGGGCTGATCAATTAAAACAATATTTGTGCTGGCCCACGACTTTAGGGAGTCGTATCGGATAATATATCTGTTTCTTCAGCCTTATACAGAAACAAAGGGTTGATATTAAAATTAATACGTAAAAATATTTTTTTTTACATTTTAGGTTTTCACGAGCTGTTTCGGCACTTAGCCTGTTGATTGGGCCATTGTACGTGAGTTAAAGTTATGTAGGGTTTATTGCTAAACTAGATATTTAGTACTAGCTATTTCCCGCGACCCCACCCATGTTTATCTTGGTTATCGCGGAAAAGGTTAGCTTATATCCTTCTTTAAAAATTAAAGTGTCTTTCTGCCAATTTAAAATATTACAATGGATATCTACATATACAGACATTGAAACTTGGCAACTTAAGTTAAGGCTCTTGGTTAAGTGGCCAGGTAAGTATATTTGATGTTTTGTTTCTTAATTGTGGCCAAATATAATAATTCTGTAACAGGCACATTAACATAAATAAATATTAGATTCAGATAGAGTGTGTCAAATTCCAACCATAAGCAATTCATAGGGTCAATAACTGGACAACTAACTATAACCACTTAAATGCTAACTTCAGTATTAGAAAATATATAAAAAAATAGTTGAATATTTTTCTAAATTTAAAAATATTCAACTATTTTTTGATATATTTATATTGCAATCATAGCTACTGCACAATCAAATGTCCAATTAATCATAAAGCAAAAACATTACCTCATCTATTACTTAAGATATTTATACGTCAAGGTTTCTTACTGTCAGACAGGGGTCAAGATATGGTCGAATTAATATTCATATGACAGGCCCAGGTGGACGTCACTAGCTGAGAAGGGTGGCCTTAAGGACTGGTCAATGTTCAGAGATAATTTTAGAGAGGGGACATTTGCAGGTTAGTTTTGAGCCTAACAGGCTGTAAATTTTACGAGAATCCCTCAGAATGCTCCATGACTGCACAAATATGAAACTACAAATCCTTCTTTGAAATTGTTACAGATGTTAGTATTGTATTTTATTTTTTAGGCATTTAAGCACTAAAATTTACAGGAAGCACTTAATTTTATGATCATCTTGATTGATGAATGACATAGATCACAAGGTAAGATATATAGTTTGGTGCAAACCTTGCTTGTACTTTTGGCGTTGTGGTTTAGGCGGTTACTTTGAAATTTTCTGTGTCACGCTTCACTACTGACAACATTTCGTGTCATTCACAAATTGTCGTTGTGAGTCTCGGTGTCTTTTATGTCTGTTTTATGAATATTTGTAAAGACCACCGCTACACAGTGCTATCCCTAATGCGGGAGTTATCTTTTAAAAGAAAAATTGCATTATTTATTGAAACATTATCATCTTATCACCATTGTTAGTAAATGTGGGATTTATTTACATCTTAATTGTAAATTTGAATGTAGTGAAATGTGTCCTGCTATAGGTGATAACAAAACAAAACTAAAGCATGTTCATAAATTAATAGGTAAAAACGATATCCAATCACGTTTCTGCTACCATTATTTATTCTAAGCCCGGGGTAGGTGCCCAAGACAGTCGGGGTGCGGGCTTCGACCCTCTTCTTATCTCTACCCACGCCCGAGGACTTGCCTGATGGATTAACTTCATTGTTCCACCGTTGCCGAGTGACGCGGAATTTATAATTATACTCGGCCTTGTTTTATTTAGATTTACTCTGATTTGCTTGTAATGTTCGTAAAGGAAAAGTAGGTGATTATCACGAATTTTCCTTTATGTGTAATGGCTTTCGGTTAAAACACTACTTCGGTGGTGATTCATGATCACCATATCGCAGGCTACTGCTGGACATAGGTCTCTCCAATTGCACGCCACCTATGTAATGGTACACTTAGGTACATCTCAAATGTCGCTGGTCAGCACGGCGTGAGAAAAGATACAGGGTTGAATTATAGTATAACTCTCAGGAAATTAAATTTATATGCTTTTAGCTTTTTTCATGGAATAGGGGGCAAACGAGCACACGTATCGCCTGATGGTAAGCGTTTACTACCGCCCATGGACACCCGTAACACCAGAGGAATCACAAATGCTTTGCCAGCCTTGGGGGATGGGGAGGGGGATAAGGGGAAGGGTTGGATTATGGGCCTCCGGTATCCTCAATCACTCGGTGAAACACAGCGCAGGCGCTGTTTCACACCGGTTTTCTATGAGGCCGTGGTATCATTCCGCTTGTCGCTTAGCTTAATTTAACGGTTTAACCGTGAAAGCGTAACAGTCGGATAGGGTTATTTTCGCATTGATAATATTAAAATACATCTTGTGAACGTACGAAAATAAACGTGAACAAATTGATTAAAGCTAATTGAAGGTAGATACATTTGTACTAACAGATTTTCTGATGATCTTAGTTTTTTTTTAAGAAAAAAATTCACATAATAAAATTTTGCTTACCTACCAAAAATGTAATGGATGTTACGTATTAAAAACTTATTGTAATCTCTTTGCATAACATTTAGTTAGTATAATTAATTCATAAAAACAAAGAATTACTCGTAAACGCATTTAATTACTTCACGATTTGTAGTATACATTAATATTAATCCATGTACAAGAGTCTTCAACCTAATACAATATATCATAGATAAAAATCACGATGAACTTGTAAAATTCTATGAAACTGCCGCATAATAATATTGTCTTTAAGCAGTTGCAATAAGGATCTTTATTCAACAGAGCATTTTATAATAATTCAATTACAATGCGTTACGCTCCGATTTTCTTAAAATATATGAGAACCTTGAAAAAAAATATTTTTTCAAACGGTTTTTGTATAAAAGCGTAGAACAATACAAACAAAAGCATACAATTCTTCAACACTCGAAGATAAACAAACAAAAATGTTCGCCAAAGTAAGTTTTTAATTATTATTATTAATAAATGGTTTAAAAAGTAATTTAACCCTCTTTTAAGCAGTGGAGCATTATGTGTTGTTGATGATTTACAAAGTCGTTTACAAAGATTTTAACCTTTTCGATTAAGCTATTTCAGGTAGTCTCAATGATAACTAATGATAACTTTATCTCTACTCGGTATATTTTACTGGTATATTTATTGGTTTTTTAAAGCATTAGTGATAGTACTTGTACAGCTTTCTTATAAAATGGATTAAAATGGTTGTCTGGAAGAAATCGCCGTGAGCGATAAGACCGCCTATTGCATCATTTGCATATTTGTGACTTAACCCTGTGTTTTAACTTTGTAATTTTGCATGACTTTATTAAGATATATAAATAAATAAATAAAAATAAATGCAGCAAGGAGAATGTGTAAAGTCTCATCAATTAAATTTTTATAAAAGTGACTTTTCCAATATAACTTTCTTAGTGCTTACTTACGATGTTATATTAAGAACGTACAGGCAAAATTTCAGGATTCTGGGTTCAGCGGCTTGGACTGTGCGTTGATCTTTGGGTATCTTAGTCAGTCAGTCACTTTCCTCTTTTATATATTTTATATAAATAGAAGATGATTATAATCTACAAGTACGAGTATAATATGTATGTATTTACAAAAAAAGTGCATATGTATTAATAACAGTTATGTAGTACCCATAATACAATTTCTGCTTAGTATGGGACTAGATGACATTGAGTGTTAGATGATCGAAAATATTTATTATTAATATTCTTCCAACAGATTTTCGCTGTCGCCGTCTGCCTCTTCGGCCTAGCACATGCTAGTGGTCTCTACACCGGAGTCGCTAACTATGGCGGCTATGGTGCTGGCTATGGTGCCGGACATGGTGCCACCTCCTACGTCAATAGAGTAGACAATATCGGCTACGGTGGTTACTCCAGGGGTTACGCTGGATACGCCCACGCCCCCGCTACCTCATACGTCTCTAGAGTCGACAACATTGGCTACGGTGGTTACAACAGGGGTTATGCTGGATACGCACACGCCCCCGCTACCTCATACGTCTCTAGAGTCGACAACAATGGCTACGGAGCTTACAACGGCGCCTACAACAACCTTGGTTATGGCTACAACGGGCTCGGTGCCTACGGTGGTTATGGCTATGGTGCATACAACAACGGTGGTTACGGTGGATACGGATACAACAACGGATGGTAATTCACCAAAAAAGTTGTCAATTAGCAATGTGTAATAAATGAGGGATTACGAAAATTTATAACAATTTAGTATTTATTTCATATGTTTAGTTATTTCCTCTTAATAAAGGTGGTTTCTGAAACACAGATTGATTTGATTGTAAAGTGGGATATGAATCAAATTTTCTTGTGAAAGATCTCATGTAATTAAAATATTGAATATTGAGTATAGGACATGCAGATAAAAATATTCTTGGTTTAATGTATTTCACAGTAAAGATTAAGTTACCTCAGACGCGCATTGCAAAATATGTCAGCGAAATATGTTTTAATGAAAATGCGATACGAAAAATAGTTAAAGAAACTTCACAAGCAAAATCGATAAATTTTTACATCAGATAGCACTTAGTTTAAGATGATATAACATTTCAATATTATTTCGTACTAAATCAAATCTTATGATCTCTTATTTTTTATTTATATTAATACTATAAAACAAAAATAACACAATAAATACCACTAAATTAACAATAAATATTAAAAAGAACGAAAAGAGGATTAGAAATTGGTTTCTTTTCTAATAAGAAGCCCAGGAGTAGGCATTAAAGAAGATTGATGATGATGATGATAATAGTAATGTGAATAACTGTGGTGACTTCCACATACAACGCAACAACAGAAATACACTACAGCCTCATCTATCGAAGATACGTCGAACTACTAGAGTAACGAAGGAAAATAAGAAACTATCAGTCCTGCATCACGCAATAGAAGTTCTCGCGCCAATTAACATATATGCAACTTCCCAACATCAACCGTTGGGCAGTGGCTGGGTAGTGGCCCACCAGGCATGAACACCTAGCCTGGTCGGAGGATACTCCGTTTGTGTTGGAGGGGGACATGATACCCCTTCCTCCACAGTGGTGACCCCGACGTGATTGGAAGCAGGCTTCTAACAGTCAGCGTGTCACCAACATGCTTGCTCCCACAGCAGGCCTCAGTCAGCCGGCAACCTCGGCCTCAACGGAGATTCGGCACACGCAAGATGCGACTGCTCCAGCCTGGTTACCCCCACGGCTCATCAGCGTCTAGGCACAGTCCTACGGTCCTTGTAGGCAGAGTATCTCTCTCCCGTCTACGCAGCAGGCAGCGACTATGTAGCAACCGCCCTTACTACTCACTCCTGGCACTGGCAAGCTCCGCAACTGAGCATAGACAGCTGACTCATCAATCGACCTCCGGTCTTGGAGGGGAGTGATGTGGCGACTTCCACATATAACGCAACATTAAAAATACAATACAGCCATTATTCAACCAAATTTTACTTCACAAGAAAAACCATATGACGTTTTGAAGTACAAACCTATCTCGTCAAATATGCATGAATTTTTCAATGATGCAGAAGCATCAATAGGCTGCCATAGTGTAGGTCACCATGCTGCATTATCTGCATTCACAATGAGTATTGTGGCCACCACTCTTGGATTCTGCTGATGTTTTCCATCAGGCAGAGCAATCATTTGGTAGGTCCATACATAAAAATATCCAAGATAATGCTAGAGTGACTACAACATTAAGGGAAAATTAGTCATCATAACAAAACGAAGTGGCTTTTTACCCGACTACGACGAAGCCAAAAGGAAGGGCCCCGACTTTGGCAGTTTATGCTTGTATATTCCACCGTATTGCCTAAAAAACCTATTGTAATGAATTGGTACAATAGATTCGCAATAATGAACATATCACATAAACTATATAAAGGGTATTTAAAAATTTTATGACGATATTCAAACGTCAGATTCTAAACATGAAAAAAGTATCTTTAGATAATCATTACGTGTTTGGTATCAAAAAAAATAGTTTTGTTAAACACATTACAAATATGTAAATATATTATATGAGTAATATATTATAGAGGCAAAACATGTTTAAAATGCAATCATACAGTTAGAGCGGTTTTTGTGCCCATTGGTGCTGTTTTGTAGAAAGCGACGATGTTCTCAGCTCTCTGTTGTTTTTGCACGGCTAGTGTATGCATAATTGGAAAACAAAAAACATAAAAAAATATTAAAAAATCTTAAACGACTATATTAAAAAATGGTCTAAAAAAGTTTCACGAGAATCACGTATTCGGGTAATAGTTTAAAAAACTTATTTTGTTATAAACCACTAATCATTTTTATACAGAAATTTGTAAACTACAATGTTATTTAGTAAATAGATTGAATCAATGTTTCAATCTATTTATTGAAGAATATACACTATAATATTTTTATTAAATATAATATATTAATAGATAAGGAGAGAAACTGCAGGCAAATATTTCCCCGTTAGACCGGCTTTGGAAATAAAGACCCTTTATCGGCTAAAGTTTTCTTGCTAAACGAACGACGAGTTTAAGAAAACGGCGGGTCGCCTATTGATATACACCAAGATGGTTGGCACTCTTTGGGGAAGGCTTTCGTTTAATAGTAAGTGGACGGCAGTTTGCTGAAGTAAACTAAAACAAACACAATAACCATCACGAAAAAATCGAATGCATAAATTACAATTAAAAAAATGGAAAAGTCTATGGCAACTTTCACATACAGCGCAAAAACAGAGACTCACTACAGTGCCATCTACCGAAGATACTAACAATCTTGAATCACGCAATAGAAGTTTTTGCGCCAACTAGCTAAAATACAACTTCCCAACATCAACCGCCAGGGAATGCTGTATAAGAAAATAAATAGTGTTCTTTTTAGGGTTTCGTGCCTCAAAAGGAATAAACGGAACAATTATAAAAGCAGTTTGTTGTCCGTCTGTCTTTCTGTGAAGACCCTCTTTCAGGAACGCGTGGAGGTATCAAGCTTAAATTCATATCAAATGCTCAAGCCTACTGTTCCTTGGAGTTATGAAAAAATAAAACTTCTGAGCCAACTCAATCAAAAGATACAGCCGTTTATGCTGCAAACTTTCAACAATCGCAAGGGAATCAAAAGCTACAGGGTACTACCCATTTACTCAGAATCTTAAAATTAAGTACGAAGCAACATCTTATAACACAGGTAAAGGAAAATTTGAGAAAAGCATTTTTTTTTATATACCTTTAAGTTTGTTCGGAATTCCAGGTGCGCGAGTCCGACTACCACTTGGCCGGTCTTTTGTACTGTGGCTGACTGAAGCTTTATTGCTTCATGGCAAATATCAAGATTTATTTAGAATATGAAGAACTCTGGGTTTTGATTCCTTTATATCTAAATATGTGGTATGAATGGAGCATAACAAATTGTATCTTTTGATTGCGTCAACTTACGAGTTTCATTGTTTCACCGCTACAAGGGATCACAGACCTGAGTATGTAATATTTATTTTAAAAGACTGAATAAATTCTCGCGGTTTCTTCAAAAATGGCAGTAGTAGTACTCCGTTCGTGGAATTACGAATGGTGTTACCATTCGTAATTCCACGAAGGCAGTAGTGTATATAACCTTACATTTTGTGCATGATAGCTCACTTTTGTATGAACAAAGGATTTTTAGTATTCTTAAAATGTCTACTTTTGTGCCAAATATAGTGTATTTGGGGGGAATTATATTGCACTACTTTTTCCAAAAGAAATCTGTAGCTGAAGCACAAAGAATTCTTGTTGAGACTTATGGTGACAATGCTTTATCGGATACGTCATGTAGAGACTGGTTTCGACGCTTCAAAAATAATGATTTTGAACTTGAGGATGAAGAACGTTCTGGTACACCGAAAAAATTTGAAGACGAAAAGTTGGAGGGATTACTCGATCAAGACCGATGTCAGACGCTAGCAGAACTTGGGAAAACATTTGAAGTAGATGAGTCAACCATTTCAAAACGTTTAAAAGTTTTAACAATGATCCAGAAGAGAGGACATTGGGTACCGTACGAATTGAAGCCGAGAGACGTCGAACGACGTTTTCTCACGTGTGAATTATTGCTTCAACGGTAGAAGAGAAAAGGTTTTTTGCATCGCATCGTGACTGGCGATGAAAAGTGGATACAATATCCAAAGCGTAAGAAATCGCAGGGTAACCCCGGCCATGCATCAAAATCGTCAGCAAAACCAAATATCCATGGATCGAAGCTTCTTTTCTATATATATATTCTATATATTTGGTGGGGTCAGCAGGGTGTAATTTATAATGAACTGCTCAAACCGAATGAGGGATTATTACTGGGGAAAGCTATCGACTTCAATTAATGCGTTTAAGTCGGGCCTTAAAAGAAAAACGGCTGCTATACGAGCAGAGACACGACAAAGCGATTTTGCTGATTACCAGTGAAAACCTATCTGGAAATGCTTAAATGGGAAGTTCTACCCCATCTGCCATATTCTCCTGATATTGCCCCTTCTGATTTTCACCTATTTCGTTCGATGGCACATGGCCCAACTGACCAACGTTTTTTCCTCAAAAGACATGTCGTTTTTCCGACGCGGAATTCATATGCTGCCAGAAAGATGGGAAAAAGTAGTCGCTAGTGATGGGAAATACTTTTGGCAATGTTTTTGTTCCCTATAATTTAAATAAAAAAATATTTTGAAAAAAAAGCTTGCACTTATTCAAGGGTCTTTAACGATCAATATCAATAAAAGTTCTATTACAGTTCCGTGTTTGGAAGTACGGAACCCTAAATTGAAAAAAAAGACCTACAGGGAAAAAAGAGAAAAGAAAAAATCCAAGATAAGATAAATGACATTCAACGATATCAAAAGGTGACTGGCAGGTATATGTTGGAAGGCAGAAGAATGGTTTAAATCGTTACGGTAACCCATGGACAGGTTTGAGTAAAAATGAAAACGAATAGAAAAACCGGTATCGAATATGAACATTATTATTTACATTTATTTTAATATACAATTAAATTTACAAATAAATGGTTACAAAATAAATATTATTAATAAAATTGTCTATTAATAGTATAATTGTTTTTATTTAAATTCTTCACGCTCCGTTTCACTTTATTACGTTCAAAATATTTGAGAACCTTGCAAAAAAAAATACTTCCCACAAATTTGGTATAAAAACGTAGAAAAATATACACATAAACATATAACTCTTCAACAGTCGAAGAAATACACATCAAAATGTTCGCTAAAGTAAGTAGCATAAATTTTATGTTTGATTTTTCATATAATTATTTATTTCTTTAAAATTTTATCCGGAAGTACAAAAACAATAGGAATTAGCATTATAATATTCTATCAAATAAATTCAATCTTCCTTTTTATTATTTACTGACAGTATTTTTTCTTCGATCAGATTTTCGCCATCGCCGTCTGCCTCTTTGGCTTAGCTTCAGCTTCAGGTCTCTACGCCGGAGTAGCTAACTACGGAGCTTATGGTGCTGGCTATGCCCTCGCTCCTGCCACCTCCTATGTCGCTAGAGTAGACAACAACGGTGCTTGGAACGGTGCCTGGAACGGCGCCTGGAACAACGGTGCCTGGAACGGCGCCTGGAACAACGGTGCCTGGAACGGTGCCTGGAACGGTGCCTGGAACGGTGCCTGGAACAACGGTGCCTGGAACGGTCTCCGTGCCTATGGTGGATATGGCGCCCACAACGTATGGTAATCTAATGAACTCTAAGTCAAATCTTAACTGTGTTATAAATAAACAACTGCGATAACCTAACATATTTATTATTTGCAACAAATAGCCCAACTTTAAGCAAAGTTCTACATTTTAATAAAGGATATGTAATAAATAGGAGGATGAATTAATTATACCTGTTAAAGATTTAAAATTAGCATAATATTATTTAATATTAATATAATATTAGGAAATAATCCATGAGTGGTACCATGATAAGTTTATCGGGATCTGATGATGGCATCCCAGAGAAACCGAGGCGAACCTTCAAAATTCGTAGGGGCGACCAGTGCCATTGTTATTATTTCACTAAGTATTTTGTAGCACCACAATTAAATGGACAGTATACAGTAACTACCTTTTATTTAAACTGAATTCATATATATTGATGAAAACAGTATGTTTATCATATACTTTCTAAAGCTATTCCAATATTTGCATCTATTTGTCATGATTTCACGCTGAAATCATCACATCATCACCACTGAGTGAAATACCGGATGAAATTGCGTGTTTCAGCACTGGGTGAAATACCGTAAGCGTAAGCGATTATTGTCGCCCATGGAAACCCGCAACACCAGAAGCGTCACAAGTGTGTTGCTGGCCTTTTAAGAAAGAATTACTCTCTTTTCTTGAACGTTTGAAGGTCGTAATAATCCGGGAATACCGCAGACCACAGTTCATTTCACAGTTTTGTTGTGCGAGGCAGAAAGCTTCTAGCTTTTTCTTAGCAAGCAGGTTTTGGCATACTAAATATCACGCTTGCCTGATTGGATGGGATGGTATTTTTGTTTTAAGTTTTTATTCTCTTTGTAGTGATATTACCCTACGTAGGTTATACCCTCAGCTGCCTGTTGCGACACCTATCGTTGAATAGGAGTGGAGACATTCTGTATTTTTATTCTGTCACTACACGGACAGTCATCGTTTACATATGAAAAATATGGGATGTTCTTACATGACAAAGGACTTACAATAAATTCAGTTGCTTAAAATTATCATTTATGGAAATCTTTTAGTTTTTTTATGGTATTGCGGGCAAACGAGCAGACGTATCGCTTGATGGTAGCAATTACCACGGCTCATGGACATCTGCAACACCAGAGGTGTCACAAGTGCGTTGCCGGCCTTTGGCGGATGGGGAGGAGGATAGGGATGGGGTTGGGGTATGGCCTCCGGTACCCTCACTCACTCGGTGAAACACAGAGCAAGCGCTTTTTCACACCGCTTTTATTTGAGGCCGAGGTATCACTCCAGTCAAGCCGGCCCATTCGTGTCAAAGCATGGCTCTCCAACGGCATAGTGAAAGTTTTTTTTACAATACAAGAAACAAACAAGGAAGCAAGGAATTTTCTTAATAAATAATGATGCTAAAGTTGTTTGGCAACTACTAGAATTTGTAATATGAAGATTCGAATTCGATGAATATAGTAGAAATATCAATTAAGTACCTTCTGTTGAATTATCTAACATTTACCAATGACCTTATCCAAATAACAAGTTGGGCTCCAAAGGTTCTACAGTATATATCAAACTTATACACAATCACCAATAAACAAGCAATAGGTAAGCTTAGCAGAAGTTTACCAAACATTTCAATATTTATAATTTTAGTCATACTAACTTGATCTTAATTAATCAAAGAGGTTATCTTATTAGCGTTGAGTAAGAACTTTGGGGATTATAAAATTAAGACTTAAACGGAAAGTAAAGTTTGATGAAAGCAGAAGGTACATAGGTGGAAAATAGATATTGTTTACGCTGTGGAATTGAAAAGTGTACAACTCAGGGTCAGCGAGCAATCTCGGTTTTGTACTTAATTTATGCATATATATAATACATATTTTATACACAACCAAATAGACTATTAATGAATATTCGTTAAATATAAGTGATGAAAAATTACTAGAAGACTACGATACAAAGCACGGATATTTAAAGGAGTATTATTTCTTGCAAACCTTGTAAGAAAAAGAATCAATTAAGAATATACTACATAGAATAGAAGAGTTATTGGGCTCTAAAACATGTAATGGAAACTTATATTTACTAATGAAATAATTACAAGCAAATATTTAATAGACTTACATTCCTAAATCTAAAATAAATTAAGCTTAGTTGGAAATGCAGGAAAATCAGACATGGACTTGAATTAAGAAAAATGTTATTAATGTCATGAAAATTAATTTATCTTAATTAGTTTTAAAGACGTTAGTAATATTCTTTTTACCCGACTGCAAAAGAATAAGGTTAGAGTTAGAGTTATGTTTTTCGAGTGTATGTATGTACATTTCTTTGGCACACCCTAGAACTTAAATGGTTTGTCATATATTTATGTAAGTGGTGCCAATAGATCCGTCTTAGTCATAAGAGTGACACTGGTCACATGGTTACATGAAAATTAAAAAAAAACAAAAAAAATTTTGGAGTCAAAAATTAATCAAATTTTAAAAAGTACTTTTTATAAAGAAATAAACATAAAATTGTATCTTCTTTGGTTAGTTAGGGCCAATTTACAGTCAACATTTTTATAATGTGTACTATTTTGCTATTAGTAGTTTTCCAAGATTTAGTGATTTTGCATCCTTTACTTTCTTTGATAATGAAGCCTGGCTCACGTCGGAGAGCCACGCCTGAGCACGAATGGGACGGCTCGACCGGAGTGATACGACGGTCTCAAAGAAAACCGGTGTGAATCAGCGCTTGTCCAGTATTTCACCGAGTGAGTAAGGATACCGGAGGCCATACCCCAACCCCTCCCCCACTCTCCTGTCCCCCAAAGGTAACGCACTTTTGACCCCTCTGGTATTGTAGGTGTCCATGCGCGGCGGTAATCGCTTACCATCAAGCGATACGTCTGTTCGTTTGCCAATATTCCATCAAAAACATGAATTAGAAAGTTGTGCTCCCTCATATTTTATAGATTTCGTGCGGTTGTTTGTTCTAGGCTTTGCTCTTGAACTACTTGAGATTTTTTGTAAATGAAAGTTGCATATATATATAAAGATCTAAAGTGCAAAATAAAACAGCTAATTTAAACTTGGTTACTCTATAAGAAGTAAGGCACAAACAAAACGCAGACAGGGTTGAAGATGAGAGATAATAAATTAGTAAAAACATGTTAGTCAAGAGCATCAAAGATATTTGGTGCTGAAAACTATGAGAGGCCTTAACAGGCTCTAAGGAAATACTACCGAATCAAATTGTATACTAGCTTTCTGATCATTTTAATTAATAAGGGCATTAAAGAATGTTTTATACTAGGTACTGAGTAGTAACAAGATAAAGTATAATTTTAAAATTTTCTAGTAATAGATTATTAATATTATAATTTTTATTAGTCACGGTACGTTTACTTTGCTACGTTTAGGTTACGAGAACCTTGCGAAATTAAAAAAAAATCCCACGCTTTTGATATAAATACGTAAAGCGACGCATGCATAAACATCAATTCTTCAACATTCGAAGAAACACAAACAAAATGTTTGCTAAAGTAAGTAAAGACTCATTTTATATCATTAATTAAATTAAATATACCCATGATTTTCGCAAAACAATTGTATTACTTGCACTAAAACGAAGATTAAAATTTTCTTTTTTTCATTTATCAGATTTTCGCTATCGCCGTCTGCCTCTTCGGCCTTGCTTCAGCTTCAGGTCTCTACGCTGGAGTCGCAAGCTACGGAGCCCCTGCTACCTCCTATGTCGCTAGAGTAGACAACAACGGTGCCTGGAATGGTTACAATGGTGCCTGGAACGGCTACAACGGTGCTTGGAACGGTGCCTGGAACGGTGCCTGGAACGGTGCCTGGAATGGTGCCTGGAATGGTGGCTGGAACGGTGCCTGGAATGGCAACAACGGTGCCTGGAATGGTTACAACCGTCTCGGTGCCTACGGTGGATACGGATATGGCGCTTACAACAGATGGTAATCCACGAAAATAAAACTGTCAACTTTAGCTTATTATGTATTTAATACATAAAACATTACGAAAATTTATCATATTTATTATTTACAACCTAATTATATTTAGATTTTAGAATGAAATATATACATTGATTGAGTGTATTAGCATGATAACAGGAAGAAAAATATTGTTCTTTCAAGGTCCAAAGTCATAACCACTATATTTTATTATTAGTTTATTGTAAAATCCAAACTAAAAGTTATTTTCTAAAGAGAGGCCTGTGTCCAGGATTGGACTGTTAAAGCATGTTAATGTAAAGTGTTTCTGGGGTTAGATTACAACCAAAAACAAATATTAATGAGAATATGATGTGCAAAAAGATATCATTAAGAGAAATCGGTAACATAGTCTGTTTATTAATATTAGTGTTCAGTGACTCTTTTTTTATTAATGAAGATGATTTCAATAGAATATAGAACAGAAAATAGAAGGTAGTAGAGCCACGCTGATTTTAGTACGAACGGGTAAGCTCAAACGGAGTGGTACACAGAAGACATAACAAGACAGCACAACTAAATGCGAGACGGGGGGGAGGAGGGTGATAATTCTGCTCATGACTTTTTTAAGGCAGAGTAATCACTTTCACTTCATAAAACAAACCATTTCTATTTACCAATTAATTTCATACAATTTTATGAAACGTAACATACATGTCATACGCTAAATTTATTACATAAGATATCGACGACCAATCAAGACAACCAAAGCTTTCCTCATACATTACAACAATTAGCAATGATAATTATGCTATTACAGTTCACACAAATATTATATACATGCGCTCAGACTAAAAGTTCAGAATAATTTACTAATATGAAATATACCAAACGGACAGTTATTATACTTTCAATTCTAAGTCAAGTGTTAGAATCTTTTAAAACTGATTGTCTCAAGTTTAATAAGAATATGATACCAGTAAAATGGCAAGGAAAAAACAAACGAAACAAACCGAAAATGTGTAAACTATCTATACATTGCAGCTGTTTGTTCCTACAAACAGCTGCAATGTAGATTAGAATTTATTATAGACAAAACAAGTAAAAATAATATAAAAAAGGCACTCCCAAAAGGCAAATATAGTAAGAAAAAATAGAAATTGCAATTAGAATGAACTTGGTTTTTAAAAAGTTAATACTGGAACGATTAACAAAACATTTTAGATAAAAATAAGACAGGATACTAGACCTAGGAGTGACTTTTTAACTATGTATAGGAATGCAATAAAAATATATTAATTGTCATTTATCATTTTGAAATAACAATATGGTGCCTAAATCGGTAAATATATAGGACGCCCTTAAATTCAATAATATATTTTAGTAAAAATATAATAATATTCAGGAATGTGAAAGCGAATGTACACAAAAGCGTCATAAAAGAATATTTTCTTATTAGGCCCTTAGATCAAGAAAACCCTTTTCATAAAGAGTGATTACAGAGTTTTTTTCACTGACAGTATTTTTTCTTCGATCAGATTTTCGCCGTCACCGTCTGCCTCTTTGGCTTAGCTTCAGCTTCAGGTCTCTACGCCGGAGTCGTTAATTACGGAGCCTATGGTGCTGGCTATGTCCTCCTGCCACCTCCTATGTGGCTAGAGTAGACAATAATGGTGCTTGGAACGGTGCCTGGAACAGCGCCTGGAATAACGTTGCCTGGAACGATGCCTGGAATGGAGCCTGGAACGGTGCCTGGAACAACGGTGCCTGGAACGGTGTCCGTGCCTATGGTGGATATGGCGCCCACAACATATGGTAATCTAATGAACTCTAAGTCAAATCTTAACTGTGTCATAAATAAACAACTGCGATAACCTAACATATTTATTATTTGCAACAAATAACCCAACTTTAGGCAAAGTTCTACATTTTAATTAAGGATATGTAATAAATAGGAGGATGAATTAATTATACCTGTTAAAGATTTGAAATAAGTATATTTTTTTATATTTTTGTATATCTTTATTGTATACATAAAATAAAAACAACAAAATTTCTCAATAGTGTTGTAAAAATGACTAAATATAAGTATTTTGCACTACGGCAGAATTTTTAGTAGGTCACATCTAATACAAGTAACCACCGTAGTAAAAATTAAAAAAAAATCTTATGTAAAAAGATAATTTTTCAAGAAAAGATGAATGTTTATTAATATTTTTTCACAACAATCAATTTATTTTTTAAAAAATATATACGGTCAAATTAAGAAACCTCCCCCTTTTTCCCCATATTTTTAACCGACTTAAAAAAAGGGGGAAGTTCCTTAATTTGACCGTATATATTTTTTATGTGTGCTCGCGAACAACTTGGTCTTTTATGAATCGATTCTAATGACTATTTTTTATTGGAAAGGAAATAGTCCATGAGTGGTCCCCTGATAAGATTATCGGTATCTGATGATGGTATCCCAGGGAAAATTTGTAAAAGCGACCAGTGCGTTTGTTATTTTTTTACTAAGTATTTTGTAGCACCACAATTTAATAGACAACAGTTTACAGTAACTACCTTATATTTAGACTGAATTCATTTATATTGATGAAAACAGTATGTTTATCATATACTTTCTAAAGTTATTACAATATTTGCATCTGTTTGTCATGATTTCACGATGAAATCATCACATCATCACCCCTGAGTGAAATACCGTAAGCGTAAGCGATTATTGCCGCCCATAGAAAACCACAACACCAGAAGCGTCACAAGTGTGTTGCTGGCCTTTTAAGAAAGAATTATTCTCTTTTCTTGAAAGTTTGAAGTTCGTAATAATTCGGGAATACCGCAGATCACAATTCATTCCACATTTTTGTTGTGCGAGGCAGAAAGCTTCTAGCTTTTTCTTAGCAAGCAGGTTTTGGCATACTAAATATCACGCTGGCCTGATTGGATGGTGATGGTAGATTAATAATAAATAAATTCAATTGCTTAAAAATTAACATTTATGGAAACCTAATAGTTTTTTATGGTATTTCGGGCAAACGAGCAGACGTATCTCTTGATGGTAAGCGATTACCACCGCCCATGGACATCTGCAACACCAGAGGCATCACAACAGCCTTTGGCGGATGGGGAAGAGGATAGGGATGGAGGAAGGGGTTGGGGTATGGCCTCCGGTATCCTCACTCACTTGGTGAAACACTGCGTAAGCACTATTTCACACCAGTTTTATGTGAGGCCGTGGTATCACTCCTCATACACTCATATATATCTATATATATATTTAAATTGAAAAATCAATATTATATTAAAATAATGAAGATCTAAAGTACAAAATAAAGTACTTAATAAGTAGTATGAGCATTTTGTTCGAGAGCATCAAAGATATTTGGTGCAGAAAACTATGAGAGGCCTTAACAGGCTCTAAGAAAATACTATCGAATCATATTGTATACTAATTTCCTGATCATTTTAATTAATAAGGGTATTAAAGAATGTTTTATAGTAGGTACTGAGTAGTAACAAGATAAAGAATAATTTTAAAATTTTCTAGTAATAGATTATTAATATTATAATTTTTATTTGTCACGCTTCGTTTACTTTGCTACGTTTAAAATAGACGAGAGCCTTGCGAAAATAAATAAATTTCCCACGCTTTTGATATAAATACGTAAAGCGACGCATGCATAAACATACAATTTTTCAACATTCGAAGAAACACAAACAAAATGTTCGCTAAAGTAAGTAAAGACTAATTTTATATCATTAATTAAATTAAATATACCCATTATTTTCCCTAAACAGTTGTATTACTTGCACTAAAACGAAGATTAAAATTTTGTTTTTTTTTTCATTTATCAGATTTTCGCTATCGCCGTCTGCCTCTTCGGCCTTGCTTCAGCTTCAGGTCTCTACGCTGGAGTCGCAAGCTACGGAGCCCCTGCTACCTCCTATGTCGCTAGAGTAGACAACAACGGTGCCTGGAATGGTTACAATGGAGCCTGGAACGGCTACAACGGTGCTTTGAACGGCTACAACGGTGCTTGGAACGGTGCTTGGAACGGTGCCTGGAACAGTGCCTGGAATGGTGCCTGGAACGGTGCCTGGAACGGCAACAATGGTGCCTGGAACGGTTACAACCGTCTCGGTGCCTACGGTGGATACGGATATGGCGCCTACAACAGATGGTAATCCACTAATATAAAACAGTAAATTTTAAGTTGTTATATACTTAATACATAAAACATAACGAAAATACATGTTATTTTTTATTTACAACCTAATTATATCCACATTTTAGAATAAAGTGTATACATTGACTAAGTTTATTTGTATGATAAAAAAGAAGAATATTGTTTTCTTTTAAGGGCCGAAATTAGTAGCATAATATTTTAATGTATAAAAGCCTAGCCTAGGCAGCCTTTTTTTTTGACGTGGTGGAATGCCTTTACGCACTTCGCTCCCCCCCTGCGGGTACAGGGGGTTCGCTTTGTGTGGGACTCCTGACTGACACCAGCCAGACTACCCACTAAACCACCACGGTGTGCCACTCTGCGCCTGAGACGGGAGAGATCCGGGAACCGCTTTCTCACGCCATCCGGACCCCTCCCAGCGCCTGCCCACACTGAAGCGGGCACCGTCTTCTGATGATAAACTCCTTAAGGTGGGCGACGTACGGCACACGCGTAACGTCGCCCCCCCTCGAAGGTGGCCTTTAAGGCGGATGGGGGGGAATACCCGTCCCGCCCATCCGCGGCCACACTCAGGGCAGCATGAGGCGCTGGTAGGCGCGCCTCCGCCGCCCGGTTCGCCGGCGGCGGATCGGGTCCGAGTGGAGGTCGTCCTCCCGGGCCTTCTCCGGCGCCTCCTTCTGCGAGATGACTTCCTCGCAGAAGGTCGCGACCGCGGTAAAACTGCTCTCGCCGCCAGCCATGGAGCGTACGACGGCCGGCAGCGAGAGATCTCCTCCGATGACTGCAGTGAGGGCCCGACGCTGCGGGGCCCAAGCGGGGCACGCCACCAGCGTGTGCTGGGCCGAGTCCTCACTGCAGTCGCAGTGGTGGCAGGCGCGACTCAATTCCCTCCACGCGACCGAGTGCAGGTACTTCCCGAAGCAACCGCGTCCGGAAAGCACCTGCGTCAGTCGGAAGGAAAGGGTTCCGTGCTGCCGCCCTGCCCACTCTAGGATGACGGGCTGGAGCGCCTCCACGGTGGCGAAGCCAGCACGTGGAGCCTCCAGCCGCGACGACCATCGAGCCATAGTAGCTCGACGGGCGGCTTCACGCCACTCGCGTACCTCTTCGGGCGGAGGGCGCATGCCACTCTCCGCCCGGAATTCAGCCACCCGTCGATAAACTTCGGCGAGCACTTCCGCCTCCAAATCCCACGGGGGTGTTCCAGCCAAGGCGTACGCCTCGGTCGACACCGTGTGGTATCCGCGTATGGCTCTGACCGCCAATACCCTCTGAGGGCGCCAGAGGCACGCCTTATTCTGAGCGGTCAGAGCCGACGCCCAAACCGGTGCGCCGTACAGCGCCATCGACCGGATGACCCCCGTGAAGAGGCAGCCTAGGCAGCCTAGCTTAGCCTAGTTCCTTTCTAAGGAGAGGCCTTTGTCCAGCATTGGACTGTTAAAGCGCATGCTATATTGCGTAAACGTCACATTAATATTAACGGTTCTTGGAGTTTAATTCCAGTGAAACATCTAACCAAAAACTAAAGTTATGGAGAATGCGGTGTTCAAAAAGACAATACTAAGAAAAATCACTAACTTAGTCTGTTCACTAGTGTATTGACTTTTTTTAGAAATCAAGATGACAACAATAGAATAAAGAATAGAAAACAGAAGGTATTAAAGACACACTGAATTCCGTACAAATGGGCAATATCGACTGAGGTGGTACTAGCATTTCACTAAATACCAACCTAAAATGCCAGCACTGCGTTGAAGAAGCTTCTGCTCATGTTTTATCACAAAGAATAGAGTCACTTTGACTTAAAAAAAATGATTTTTCTTTATAATTTACCAATTAATTTTAAAAAAATCTACCGAAAGTTTAACACGCATGTCATTAGCTGAATTTATTAGATAAGAAAACCTCAAAAAAAATGTACGTGGAGACGGACGATTTTGAAACCCAAAGCTTTCATCAAACAGTAAAGAGATCAACAATGTTAATTATAAAGTCTAAGAAAGTGGTTTACTTAAAGGATACATACAGACGCTTTGACTAAATAATACAGACAAACATATTAATATGATAAATACCAAACGAACAATTTTAATCTTTCACTTTCAAGTCAAGCTTTAGAATCTTTAAATATGTGTCTCGAGTTCAATAAGAATGTGTAAAAGGGTCACTAAAAAGGATTCGAAACGAACCGAAAAATCTTAACTTCGTTCCTAACAACTGAAATGTACATTATGATTAATTATTAGTAAATCAAGAAATGTAATGAAACAAAGAGCACTCTCAGTTAACAAAATCAGACTTTTCAACTATCTAATAGAATAGCATTTATCATTTTTATATTACAATGAGGAGCCTAAGATGGGTAATATAAGACACCCTTGCATCACAAGGGACCCACAATCAATTCAATGATATAATGAAAAATTAAACAATATTCGAGAACATGAAAACAAAAGTATCACAATATAAAATTATCTCATTAGCCCATTAGACCAGAAAAACCCATTCCATAAAAAGTGATTACGGAGTTGTTTTGGCTACCTTAGAACTTATATTTTAACAAGTCGAACTTTATGAAAATCTTTACGTCATTAATATTGATAGACTATTGCTGAATAATTTATAATGTGTCGATGATCTCATTCTAATATATCGAAATAGAAAGAAAGTGCAGCATACGTAATAAATATACACACCTATGTCTATAGAAGGATGTAAGGTAAGCAAAATGTGTGCCAAAAACTAATTTAGAATTTAAGTCCCACTAACTTAATAAAGCGTAACCCTATTACAACCAGGTACTTTTTTCATATAATAGGTAGGAAACGAGCAGAAGTATCGCGCAAACGAGCAGAAGTATCGCCTGATGGTAAGTGATTACCTCCGCCCATGGACACCCGTAACACCAGAGGCGTCACAAGTGCGTTGCCGGCCTTGGAGGATGGGGAGGGGGATGAGAGGAAGGGTTGGATTATGGGCCTCCGGTATCCTCACCCACCCGGTGAAACACTGTTTCACACTGGTTTTCTGTGAGGCCGTGGTATCACTTCGGTCGAGCCGGCCCATGCATGCCGAAGCGTGGTACACTACTAAAAACAGGGTTAAGAAAATTGAGAGTATACTAAAATAAAAGATAGAAGAGATAAAAAGGCATAGGTCGGAATAGGATATAGCTTAAACGGTTTGATTGATCCACCGACCTATTGGTCTAGTGATTGACGACCCTGCCTGTTAAGTCAGAGGTTGTCCGTTTGATTCCCATTTAGAAATTTTTTAAAAATGTTGTGGGATTATAATTTTACATGGTAATAAATCAATATTATAGATGTTGTGACTACGGCTTTTCAAACTTGTTTCATTCCTTTTCCTTAACCGATTCTCGGGTAGGTCTGAGAATCAGACAACATCTATTTTTCATCCCCCTAAATAAGTCCAACCCTTTTTTTATCATAGTACATTAAAAAATATCTACAACTTTAAACTTTCAACTCTCACGATCAACCCCTAAATACATTTTTTATTTTTATGGCATGTAGGCTACTTACCTACCACACATATATATACACATATTTATACTATCCGAAGTCAATCCTTATAATATTCTGTTTCCTATTCTATTGAATTTATATCTATGTAAACATTTCATTATCTGATATTATTACTCTTTTCTTATCACTATATATTATTACTATTAGAATAAATAACAATTACTATTAATATAAATAATACAAGTAAATCAAATAATATTTATTGATATTGTATACATTTGCCGTAACGGGACCACACCCTTTCGTACGAGGCCTATAGTAATCGGCCGGTGCAAGCGCATCGATGAATAGTATCGAACTGCCCTCGGTCGCGCGAAACCTGACGTGTTGCGTTAATTGTATTAGTTGGTGATTATCATAATTAGAATCGCTAAGTATCGTGCGTGTTGTTGTATGACTTTTAATTGTATTCCTTTTCATCTAAACTTAATGTATTAATTACTGTGAACTTTATCCTTCTGTTTGTGAGTGACATTAAAGTTTTGTGCCTACCTTCAACTCAACTTTCATTTGATTCCGGAACTTTCTGTGAGTAAACCTAAACCACAGGCAAATCAACGATTGCCCGGTCAGCTAGCAATTTATATATATTTGAGATGTATAAATAACGGCCGTTCCTTGAATATAGGCAGCCTAATATATACAATATGTTAATACTAGGTATAACAGGGCAGAAGCTTCTTTTTAACGAGAGGTCTCTATCCAGCATTGGACTGTGAAAGCATGTTAATGTGAAGTACTCCTGGATATTAACTACAGTGAAATATCGAAGCAAAAATTAATATTTTTGAGAATATGAGTATAAAAAGACAACATTGAGAGAAATCGATTAGTCATTTTATCATAGTTAATCCAGTGAAAGTTTTTTGATAAAGAAGATGCGCAATAAAAAGTACCTATCTATTGACTTTTTTGGTTGAAGGTGTGAAAAATCACTTCGAAACTCGGGCTCCTTGAGGACGCAGAAGCCAGAAGTATGGGGCGTTTTCACGCCTTCTTCGGAAAGGACCTGGTCCATGTTTTTTCAAGTCCTTCACGAATCGACCCATTAGACCCTGTGTCGAAAGAAATCATTTCTTCTTCTTCTTTGATTGCACTTTTATGCAATCGGGCTGCCATCTCAACTGCAGTGCAGTAATCTACCACCAGAGATCCCCATTTTCTGGTAGCCTGCGGCAGCCTAGAAAGGTTACCAAATCTTCCTTTGTCAGAGGAAATCTTTGTTCAACATTAGCCTGTTAAAGGCCATTGATGATGAAAGGCGAAAGCAAGAAAGTAACAGGAGAGCAGCAAGAGTCAAATACTTGAGGAGACAGTCCGGAGGCCTAAACTCTGGTAGCTAGGCTTAGCCTTATTAATAAAATCATTGACTTTCAAAAGAGCTTCCTTAACAATGGCATTTACATTTGAAATTTAAAAAAATCTTTAAGTGCTAAGTAGTAGTAGTAGTACAACTCAAAGTGTAAGTTAGAAATTGGCTAGTAAAAGGTTATGAATTATAATTTCTAATGATTGATAATGATATTAATATAAAAAAGTTAAATGATGCATGTTTATCATATAATTCTTCAACATTCGAAGAAACACACACAACATGTTCGCTAAAGTAAGTTAAAAAAAGTTTTGTATTATAAATTACTCATTTATGTTCTGCTTACAAAATAACATTAAATCTTGTTCAATAAAAATATTTTTTTTTTTTTAGATTTTCTCAATCGCCGTCTGCCTCTTCGAGCTTGCTTCAGCTAGAGCTCTCTACGCCGGAGTTGCGAACTATGGAGCCTACGCTCCTGCCACATCATATGTCGCTAGAGTAGACAACAACGGTGCCTGAAACGGCTACAACGGTGCTTGGAACGGCTACAACGGTGCCTGGAATGGTGCCTTGAACGGTGCCTGGAACGGTGCCAGGAATGGTGCCTGGAACGGCAACAACGGTGCCTGGAACGGTTACAACCGTCTCGGTGCCTACGGTGGATACGGATATGGTGCTTACAACAGATGGTAATCCACGAATATAAAACCTTTTTAAAATATATAAAATATATAAAAAAATGTATAACATATTACGATAATTTTACAAGTTTTTTATTTANGAACTATGGAGCCTACGCTCCTGCCACATCATATGTCGCTAGAGTAGACAACAACGGTGCCTGAAACGGCTACAACGGTGCTTGGAACGGCTACAACGGTGCCTGGAATGGTGCCTTGAACGGTGCCTGGAACGGTGCCAGGAATGGTGCCTGGAACGGCAACAACGGTGCCTGGAACGGTTACAACCGTCTCGGTGCCTACGGTGGATACGGATATGGTGCTTACAACAGATGGTAATCCACGAATATAAAACCTTTTTAAAATATATAAAATATATAAAAAAATGTATAACATATTACGATAATTTTACAAGTTTTTTATTTAAAACAAATTATATCCAGCTTTTAGAATAAGGTTTGTAGATTGTTTAGTTTTATTGCATAATAATAGAATGAAAAATGAAATTTCCCCTAAAGGTCTGAAAAAGTAAAATCAAACATTTTGATATTTATTAGGATTTTAATAGGCACATAAAAGTGCTCCTGAGATAATTAAAATACAGCACAACCAACTAACCATAGACGCATATTGCAAAATATCTAAGCAAAAATAAATATTATCAAGAATACACTTTGAAAGGAAAACTAGTATAGTAATACGTCCTAATAAATTATTTAATACTCCTTTATTATCATAAAAATATTTCAATAAAATTCTTTTCAGTTTTAATTTTAAAATTATGGTGATATAGGGGAATCAATACAAGTAAAACTAATTATTTACTTGGTAAAATTTTGCGTAGGTCACTTACTAATAATTACTGAAAGTTAAGTTAATTTTTAAAAATAAAAGCATCAAAATAATGGACAATCAATCAAATAATGAATCAAATCAAATGATGGATGTGGTAATGTTTAAATAAGAAATCGAATCAAAACTTGTCTTAAACATTCAAATGCTTCATAAGAAAATCTATCACCACAAAAATATTTAGAGCTCAGAGGCCACTAACACACTTTTACTAATAAGTAAAAATTCTCTCACACAAGTGCGTTACACTATTGATGATATCGGATGAGTAATAACTCATCCAGCCAGATGGAAAAACTCAAGCATGCTACTGCTATTACGTCGTTATTATCGCAGCAATGTGTAAGTGCGTAGTCCTCCTAATGCATACTGAGTCCACAAAGTCGAGTCTATTTAGAATACACTACTATGGAAGAAAAAAACAACTAAACAAGGTCAAGAGAATTATAAAAATAAGGATGTATTAATAATGATGCAAGATAATTTATAGAACAAGGAACATCCTCGCTTAAAAAGGAAGAAATAAAAACAAAACATAAATAAACTAAGTCAAGTAAATTAAGATATGACTAAAATAATTTATAAACATCTTTTTTACTTGCTTCTCATTCATGGATCTATGTAGAATCAAATGAGTGATAGACTACGACGGGCAGATGAAGACGATGAAAACATCATCACACAAATTATGTTATCGTTTTGAAACACGTTTTAAGCCCTCTTAGACTAAACCTGAAGTACACAAAATACGTAACACAGTCACGCCTTAAGACAGCGCACATTAAGCATTTTAGTTCCACTAATTCAAAGGATATGCCTGTTACAACTAGATTGCTTATCAAAAGTAAACTGAAAGTAAACACAGATGAGTTGTTCTCCTCTCGTCCACGTTTCCTCGGTAATGATAGTATACGCTTGAATTGTGGACTATAAGTAACAGTGCAAGCAGGTTTCCAAATATCCGGTAACTATAAAATCCTCCAAAAACTCTAGCTCTAACATTAAAACAAAAGTTAGGACTATCAATGAATACCAGGAAATCAATACTGACGATAAATTATGCTACCACAAAGTTACTTAAACACACGGTACTATATTCTCATTTTAAAGAAATAAGAAAAAACATCGAACGGACATTTGGCTTTAAGGCCGTGTTTCTGTAGTAAAGGGGAGCGGAGCGACGCGGTATCGGCAGCGGAGCAACAGCGGAGCGAACAGCGGAGCGGAAACGATAACCCGTTTTCGAAACCAGAGGGCTAGGCAACGGGCACTAGAGCGTTTAGAAAAAACTATAACTCGTAAAATATAGCTTATACTGTATAATAATACGGATGACAAATGTCACAAAAAATACCTAGTGGTTTGAAATAACCAATGAAATCGATAAATATTTAGTAATATTTTGTTAAATTAAGGTACCTACTTACGTAATAGCATCATAAATAAACATATATTAAATTAATTTGTGTAAAATCATGCAACTCAAGACTTATATTCTTAAAAAAATCTTGATTACTCGTACTATTTATTATTATTGCATAAATAATAATAATAAAAAAATAATTGAAAAAACTTGGAAAATTACAACATTGACGAAGTTAAAAATTACAAATCAACGTTCAACGTGCTGCTGCCCGCTCCGCTCCCGCTGTGTACATGTCTTAAATAACTCGTACAAATCGATGGCAATTTTTCTATGCCTAATATCAAGTATCAAGCCTAACATACAAACGTCAGACATAGAAATAAATAAAAAATATTTCAATGACTAAAACTTTCATTATGATTATGGAAGGAAACATAAATTAAAAGAATAAATTGCGATAAAAGCAATTAGAATGTTAACTAATACTACAGACGTAAAATAACGCATGAATCATCTAAAAAATAAAAAGTAGGCCTGGAAGTTGCAGAATGAAACCTTTACAATTAAGAGCGGAGAAACAACTGACAGTATTTAGAATGCAAGTCATATCAATTAGATAAGAATGGTGACAGAATTGTAGGAATTTGATGGTCGAGAGTAAAAAGATTCTAATCCTTGCGGAAAACCTTAAACTAGATAGCGAGAACATCAGAAAACTAGGGACTAATATGAATAGTATTATTGATTGAGATTTACTTTTGTAAACAATAAAAACTAGAAAATATTTTACTTTGTGAGCAGTAAAACATAAATAGTTAATTTATAGTTTTTTAATAAAAATTATTAATATTATAATTTGAAATCGTCACGCTCTGATTCACAATATTACGATTAAAATAAACAAAAACCTTGAATAAATAAAAATATTTCCCACAACTTTGATATAAAAACGCAGACCGATATATACATAAACATACAATTCTTCAAAATTCGAAGAAATACAAACAACATGTTCGCTAAAGTAAGTAAACGATTTTAAATAAAAATGTAATGTAATTATATATGACCATTATCAATGAAATTTCCTATAGAATTGCAACGTAATTGTGGAATACTGATTATCATGTTCGACCGAAAAAAGTGGCTCTTCACTTTTATAAGTACATTACTTTTTTCCTCCATCAGATTTTCGCCATCGCCGTCTGCCTCTTCGGCCTAGCTTCAGCTTCAGGTCTCTACGCCGGAGTCGCGAACTACGGAGCCTACGCTCCTGCCACATCATATGTCGCTAGAGTAGACAACAACGGTGCCTGGAACGGTTACAACGGTGCTTGGAATGGAGCCTGGAATGGTGCCTGGAACGGAGCCTGGAATGGTGCCTGGAACGGTGCCTGGAACGGTGCCTGGAACGGTTACAATGGTGCGTGGAATGGTCTCCGTGCAGGATATGGCGCCTACGGATGGTAATCTACTTGACGTCTTCAAAATTTGAAATTACATGCAATAAACAACTGCGAGAACATATAATATTTTTGTTTTCATAAAATTATCGAAGTTGAACAAAATACTGTGTATACTAAGGATTGATTTGATGGTGATCGAAAAAAAAACAATAATTGCCTTTAATATTAAAAAAAACAACATTACATTTGAGGTTAGTTAGAACTCAGTGTCTAAGTAAAAGTATTTTTCACTTTAATAGAAATGAACAACGATATATCTAAGCAATCATAACTAGAGTTCTTACAGCAAAAAGTTCACTAAAACGTCCTTAAAAATCGATAAAGTGAATATAGTAGCATTTATATTTGTGCTATAAAATATTTCCCAATCCGTTAACTAGTTCTCTGACATGTAACAAGAGTGATCTAACAGTACAAATTAAACAGGAATCTAAGTTCCAATACAATAACTTGAGCTCAAATAACAAAGAAGGTACGGCAATACTTTTAATGACAAAATTGCTGCTCAAACAAAATACCTCAGCAATTCTTTGATAGGCACAGGAAGTAACCAGCCAGAAGTGTTTTTAAGAATTAAAAAATTAACGTTTAAAATACTGAATAGCGTACATACTAAAATGTTTCGTTATCAAAAAAGAAAATACTAAAATAATAAAATTTTATAAAAATTTTGTTCGAAATATGCAATTAAAACGCACCGAAATCTACAAAACTACAACCAGTCGTTTGATGTCTAATATTGCTCCCCTTTAACTGTCTGAACTACAGAATTTGTTTCTAAAAAATCACAGATGCAAGTAAAATTTCAAGATTTTCTTGTTGACGAAGTTTGACTACACGGTTGGCCTAGTGGTTTCAGTGGTCGCCACGCCACTTCCAACTGCGCCAAGTGTTGTGGGTTCAAATCCTACATGGGACAACACTTTGAGTGATCCATAAATTGTTGTTCTAAGTCTGGGTGTACTATGTGTCCGTTACATGTATGTTTGTAAAGATCCCCGCGAGACAGGAATGTATATTCCTAATGTGCAGCAACTGTTTACCAGGGTTTATCTGATGTTTAAACCTTCTTGCTAAAGAGAGGCTTAGGTCTAGCAGAATACTATTAAGTCTGATAATATTAACTAATAAGTTAAATAACAAGAATAGTAAACAATAATTGTAAGGAAAAGGTATGCTAAGGCACACAGTGAATACAAGCACTATCTTGACGGCTCCTATTTATCTTATTATTCACTCCTGGCTGTAGTTAACTTTAAGAATGATTATTAATAAATAATAGTAGCTCTTCTTACACTAATCGAGGTAAATTTGATATTGAATAATTATAGCAGTATTCTTCCATACTCCTTCAATTTGCCTAAATCCTCTTCCTGGCAAGCAGCTTAAGCTTGACGAGTCATCATTTTTGATAGTTAGAAATGAAATGTAATAAGAATTAAGAAAGATATATTACAGAAATTAATTCGGAAAATATAGTGAAGGTAGCCAGAAAACCTAAAAAATATTTTTCAAACCGGTTGTGCCATCAAACTACGGTGGTATACCGTGGGAAAGCCAGGTTTCGGCATAAATGGGCCAGCTCGACTGGAGTGATACCACGGCCTCACAAAAAGCCGGTGTAAAACAGCGCTTGTACTGTGTTTCACCTAGCGAGTGACGATATCGCAGACCCATAAAGCCAAACCCTCCCTCATTTCCCTACCCATCCCCCAAAGGCTAGCAATGCATTTGTCCATGGGCGGCAGTAATCGTTTACCAGCAGGCGATACGTCTGCTCGTTTGCTCACTATACAATAAAATAAGTAATTAACGTAATGTTTTCCAAATTACAATCATACTTTATTTTGATTTTTAGAAAATACTTATGCAACGCACGTAATTATGAACGCAAGTAGTTCAATGTTTAAACATAAACACTTGCCATTGTACCTTTGGAATGAAAATTATTTATAATGTACTAGCTAAGCCCCGCGATGTTACTCGCGGTGTAACAACAACCGCAGCCTACGTCGCGGGGCAAAGCTGGTCGTACCAACTCACTAACCTTTGTGACCTCATGCGCAATACTTTGCTGAAGATCATGACATGATCAAATGCATAGTTTAAGATTCTATAAAGGACATACAGACAAAAAAATCGCTTATTTTTCACTATAATTTTAAAATATTTTCAACTTACTCCAGTTTTTCTTCTGATTAATTTCGTTGCGAGTTTCAAAACAGTTCAATTTTTCCTGGGACTTCTCGAGGGTCATAACTCGGTGTGTTAGTGGGCTACTGCTGTTGATCCTGACGTACAGGAGTTACACTGTAACTAGTCCCACACAAAAAATAATAATACTTTTAAATTCAACAATGCATTACCTTTTTTAGTCAGTGATGGATTGAATATCAGGTTAATAAACTGTAGTTTAAATAATTAAAACAAAATCACTTAGACGAAAAATTGAATCTGTAGCTTTGCAACTGAAGACATAATTGTGTTTATGACGATTTTGTAAGAAAAGTTTTTTTTATTTTGTATATTTAAGCTTGCCAGAGTGCTAGTATGACTCTGCTTGGTGGAAAGCATGAGCAGAATCCAAGGTCACCACACTTATTGCTAATGCAGACAACGCAGTGATGCAGCATGGTAACCCATACTAAGGCAGTCTGTTGCGACGCATATGTATAAGGCCTCCACTCTCGCACTCATTAACGAAACACGACAGCACGAATGCTGTTATTAAACGGTTTTATTTAGGTTCTCCTCTCTGTTCATTTATTTATTGGTTTGTTTTCGTCAAATCTAAAAATTAAATTTTGAGCCCCTTCTTGTAGACAGATTGATCTGAAATTTTGTTCCTTTAGTTCCGTTGACAATAGAATCAAATAAATTCTGTTTCATTGTAAATCCAAAAAGGCCGCCGCTACAAAATGGCGATTAACAAATTTTGTTGCGACTACCTCAATATAAGTTCACGAATACAGTTCACTATGAAAAATTAAACTCCCAAGTGGACAGCCACTTGGGATTTTAATTTTTCCACACGCTACAAAATGGTGGTTTACACATTTGTTACAGCTACCACTATATGGGTATAAAAAAGACTTGACTAGTTGAAAACAGATGCGAAGTAATATGTTATGAAATTAAAAAAATTAAACTTGATATTAAAATATTATGTACAAATTAATTTTATTTAAACGGTTTTATTGAAAATAGCACAGGTCAATAAGTGGTTTTGTTGCCCTTGATATAAGATTGATTTCGAGTACCTCTATGTTAACAATTTATGAAACTATTGATGGTTTCAGAAGATTGGCTCTGGTTGTTTTTAATTTGTATTTCACATTTTTCCAAAAAAATAGTAAAAATGAGTAAATCATAACTAATATATTTTTTAAATATTGAATTTTTATTGCAAAAAATAAAAAAAAACATAAAATGTATGTTAAACTTAAAAAAACATCTTTTAGGAGCACTTTTACTATTTTTTTTTTCGTGACAATTTGTTTTCAAGTACATCTTCATCTTGAGACTTGTTTCAACAGTAATCTGCCATCATGTGACGGTCAACTTCTAGATCCTGGTTGAAGAGCTCTATAATTTCCTATCCTATCCAGATGATAATATATAATGATACAGATGATGTGATATGTTTATAACTCCAATTTTCCACCAGACCAAAACTTTTCCAAGCCTCACTTTCAAAATTAGTTATACCTTCTGTAGAGTTTGAATCTTTAATTAATGTCCAATATTGAGAGTTTTTTTTTATAGAATAGTGGGCAAACGAGCAGGCTATCGCCCGATGGACGTAACAAGTGCGTTGCTGGCCTTTTGGGGTTGGGCAGGTAATGGGGTAGGGTGATGGGAGAAGAATTTGGTGGATGGATCCGGTATCCTCACTCATTCAGTTAAACACAGCACAGGCGCTTCACACTGATTTTCTGTCAGGTCGTGGTGTCACTTCCGTCAAGCCAGCCCATTCATGCCAGAGCGTGGATCTCCCACGGTTAACTCGTTCAAATTCTTCATACTCGGCGTAAGAGATATTTAACAAATGTATTTAAAAATTCTCCTTCCTTATCCAATGTTTTAACGAAATGTTTTCTCATATCTAACTTATGTAGTGTATATCACAATATATATAAATATGCGTCCTCCAACTTTGTCTATTAAATAAGTTCTTGGATAGTTACAGGGAGAGAGGGACACGGGGGCGGGAATGATGCGCCAAATCGTTACATAAACCTAATTTTAACATAATTATTGTGTTCTAAAAAGTTAACGTAAAGTGTAAAATTAAAAATAGGCTAAAATTATTAAAACCAGAGCTAATTCAGTAGTTTCATGAATGTATTACAAAATTATAAACTTGAAAACATAGAAATCCACAGAGATACCGGGGCAACAAAGGGGGAAGTTTTTAAGCTGCCCGAAGGCTTCCAACTAAGCTTCACGACTGTTTTCGTATGATAAAAACCTGGACCGACTGCTTAACGTGACATCCGGATCACGGCGACGGCTAATGGTAACGTGCCACTAGCGGTCACCCATCTAGGTACCGACCGCGCCGCCGTTGCTTACCTTCGGTGATTGTTTCTAATCACCGAATCGAACTGGGCTATGAGCATCAAGGCATTAATCAGTCAGTCAAAAATTAAATTGTTGGGCGTAGCATAAATTGAGTTGACTGAATAGAAACAAGGAGGCGAAACTAAGTAAACAAATTTTAGAAATAATAAAGTGCTGACATACAATGCGAAAAACATTAATAAACTTCACCATGACATAAACATTGCACAGACATATACCCAAAGACCTTTTTAACGCAATTTTAGCACACAAATACATAATTCTTTACTGCACCAGCCTGGAATGCCAAAGAGTAGCAACTAAATGGGCAGGTATCGTTCCTGATATAAGATTGCTCATGGGAGCCTATGAACGCTCCAGAAGGCTTTTACAGTAATGGAAAAATCTATACTAACTCACCAAGCAAGCCTTAGTCACACAGATTATAGATATATCATATATGTTTAAATGCAAAGTCTAAGTTCTACCTATAAGGGATTCTATAAAACACTACCCGCTTACCATGATTTTCCTTAACAAGATTAATAGTTTGTAAGTCTTCTCTTCTTTCTCATCTTTTGATGGCCTCAGCATCTTTTTGGATATTATTTTTTTGTTTTTATAATGGCAGTGGTGATATTACCTGTCGACGCGGTAGCGTTGGCCCCCAGACATTAGGAACTCCTGTGCTGGTAGATTTAGGGTATTAATGTGATCGATGGTTAAGAGTTGTCAATCAATTCGATCTTTGCTAACTGCTTTAGTATTACTTGAAGGAAATCCTAAAGTTCAAGTTGACGACGGCTAATATCACTAACGCCATCATGAAAACTGAGCATAATATCTAGAACATGTCCAAATAATGCTGCGGTAATCAAAAGATGATTCTATGTACAGATGACTTACAAACTATTATTCCAATACTAGAGAGAAAGCAGTCACCAAACTAATGTTTAATATAATAAACATAATCTATATAATAATAAGATAAGATATAAGTTACAAGATTGTTAATGAAGTTATTATTATGACTATTAAAAATTAGTCACGCTCCGATTTACGCTATTACACCTCAAATACGCAAGAGCCTTGAAGTATAAATATTTCCTACGGTTTTAATATAAAAGCGTACAACGATACAAGCAAAGACATACAACTCTTCAGCATTCGAAGAAATATACCTACAAAATGTTCACTAAAGTAAGTAAAAGATATTAAAAATTCTAATATTTGTAAATAAACGTACTTCTAAAATTTCTGCCACAATCCAACGATGATCAGTTGCAAAGTTCATCATGTCCGACGGAAGAAATGGAATCTTCACTTTTTTAACGATTTCTTTTTGCTTTCAACAGATTTTAGCTATCGCTGTCTGCCTCTTCGGCCTAGCCCATGCTAGTGCTATCTCTACCGGAGTCGCGAATTACGGTGGATATGGTGCTGGGTATGGTCTCGGACATGGTGCCACCTCCTATGTCAACAGAGTAGACAATATTGGCTACGGCGGATACGCCAGAGGATATGCTGGATACGCCCACGCCCCCGCCGTCTCTTACGTCGCTAGAGTAGACAACAACGGCTACCGCGGAGCATACAACGGTGCCTGGAACGGTTACAACGGTGCCTGGAACGGAAACAACGGTGCCTGGAATGGAAACAACGGTGCCTGGAATGGAAACAATGGTGCCTGGAATGGTTACAACGGACTTGGTTACAACGGACTTGGTTACAACAACCTCGGTTACGGCTACAACCGTCTTGGTGCCTATGGTGGATACGGTAATGGTGCCTACAACAACAGATGGTAATCCATCGAATAGTCAATTTATATTACTTATAATAAATAAACAAGTAGTATAATATTTCATCTCTTCATTTACTCTTATTTGTCCAACAATCCGTGCTGTGGAGGCTTAAAAATACGACAGGATTAATTCAGTAGAAGTGGGAACAGCAATTAGTTAATAGTGACATTCAGTCAGATATCTTACTCTTGGTGCCAGTGAAATTATGTCCCGTGGGGTTTAATATACGAAAAAACATACATATTTAATTTTTAATGGTTTTTATGTATTTGTTGACTGTACTACTACTGAAAATTTAATTTAATGAATTCGAAGTATTGGTAGATCAATTTGAAGATTTTTGATATTAAACATCGCCACCTATGCTAATATTACAAAGTCAAATAGTTTGTTCATTTAATAGAATTATTTAATCTCATGATTAACCAGTTAATATTGTAAAAATATTTTGCTGTTAAATAGGTAATTTACCGTGAAAGGCTACACACATTCTTGAAGCGAAAAATCTCTAGAGTCCCTACCTATTAAAATTAATACATCGTTTGTTTAACCATCATAAAAATACATGTTTCCTTACCTGTAATTGCAGATAAGTATGACTTGATACATAACACGATCGTAAAGTCCGGGTTAAGATTAATAAAATTATCAGTGACTTGAACCATCACCAAATTGAGCAGTTTATGCGAATAGTTTCCTAGGGCACAAAATAGCAGCCACTTAACCTCATGACGTCAGCACATGACACTTTCACATGCACACAATACTCACGCATTAGTATATGTAGTGTAGTCACTAGCATGCATTAGATACATTCATTATTCACTTGCTACCTCAGATATATTTATAAATAATAAATGCATTGTTATAAAAACTTTTACTACTACTAGTACCGATAATCGCCTTTTCTCGAAAGCTGCAATACAGGCTTCGCCTTTTCTTGAAAGCTGTGATACAGGTTTCACCTAATGCAGCTATCATTGATATTTATATTGAGGTACAATTGGACAGCTAATAAATATTACTACTATTATATATTAACATCATGCTACAAGCGTTAGGAGTAAATCATCTATTTTGTTTGCAAAAATTAGAATATTTTATTCAGCTAAGGCAGTTAGCGTGCTATAAATTCAAAGCAAAAGAGTAAAAAAAAGTTGTCGTAATAGTCTTCTGAAAAGCTTTACCAAAGCCGTAAATAGCATTTTAATAAATTTGCTGCTGCTGGACCGATATTAACCAAACATAGTTATAAACCGCCGCAAGGAAATTGACTTTTAATGATAAAAACCGCAACGAAATTGGTTCATCCGTTTGACAGCTACGATGCTACACAGCAGACACACACACACACACATCGACGTCATACTTATTACAGCCCTATTTTTGTCTCAGGGGTTAAAAACATATGTTTTGATATAAGAACCCAAATACTGTAATCTTCTTTTCAAAATCTACTATATAATTAATACGCCAGTATTACAGTTTTGTCAAGCAACACAAGTTCAATGGTTTGTTTGCTTATAAGAGTACTTAAAGAGAGATCCCCTCAATTTTCCTATAGTCACTTTTCGGACTACTCTTTGAAGGCCAATAAAATTATCCAGAAGCATCTTAATAGGCCGCCATAGTCACCATTTTGCGTTGGATTCTTGGATTCTGCTTATGCTTTCCATCAGGCAGAGTGGAGTCATTTAGGCAAGCCTATATGAAAAAAAAAATTAGCAATAATTACTTCTCGGCAGTTTCGAATGGGACGGCCGTGTGTTATGTGTCAAGTTAGCCTTTAGTTCTTGCTATTAATCACGGTTCTAATGCTATATTATGTTACTAAAACATAATATAATAAAAATGTAATAATAAATAGTGCTTTCTGTAATTGCAATAAAAATTATAATTAATTAATATTACATTTCCCATTGGCCTTGTTTATTTCTTATTAATATATATATTTTGGCACAACTTGCTTTCATAATAACAACGTAATTAATTCAATGTAAAGAAATTAGATTTGTGAAACAGAAATCAACGCAAAGGCAGAAGGTTAAAACTCGAATGTAAGTACTATATACGTACAATCCAGTCATTGATTTACTCAGTGATCAATTCAGAGATAGTTTGATTATGTCTTAGTACAAATATTTAATGTGTGCAATGTATAATTTATACGCTTGATTGTTTTTACACAATATAGAATGTATGCAATACATAATTTGATGAACCGAATCATGTGTAACAACGCTTCGAAGACACTATGCAGTTTGGAAATCCTTACTCTTAGTGACCCTCAGTATGGTAAATTCGATGTTCCAGCACGATGTCACCAAGCTTTTTCGAATTACCTTGAATCTCATATGTATCTTATTTAATTTTGAAATGTTTTCATGCCTCGGAAAAATGAGAACTAAATATTTATTAAAATAGCAATTGTAGCCTTTAAAGATTTCATGATCACAGCTTTCGAAAACCAATACGTAAGAAAATAACCTTTATAATATAGAGGAATGTGAAAATCCTAAAAATTTTGCATGTAAGTTTTTTATAGAACGTAAGTGTGCACTAAGAAAGGAATTTTGGAATTGCCACCCCTGAATATATGCAAATGTCTACTTCTACGGGAGCGAAGCCGTGGGCCTAAGCTAGTTTCAAATGAGCAATATTGACATCTTCTCAATTTAATTAAAAAAACATTATGATGAGAATAAATACATAAATAATATGATTGTAAGCAATAATTAATAATTTCCTAAGTAACCTACTTATACAAACTCAATAGTTTCAATATTTGCTGGTACTGGCCAGCTACCTGAGAGTACCTACTTCGAAGGGTGACCCTTATCAAAGCAAACTAAATTAACTGCTTGGAACATCTTGGCCGAGTTATTGTTCGGACAATGTTCGGGTCCACCCGACTGCTTCAAATTTGAAAAACAAACGTTCGGACGTATGCAAATAATAACGTTAAACTAATCATTAAGTTGGAGAAATCTATTGTTTCATGTTTCTTAGGAGATTCTCATATCTCTTAAAATAAGATTTAGAATTGTGTCTATAATTGTAGGTTATTAAAGATCTAAATAAACAGATATTTAATAATATGTTAGGATTGATTTTTAAGTCGAATTCCAAAATGATTTATTTAAAATTAAGAATTGAAACAGATATAGAGCCTCGCTGATTTTAGTTTGGGCCGCAGGGTTGGGCCGGCTCGAACGAGGCGGTACTACCTCGCACAGAAGATCAACGTAAAATCACAGTGTTCGTGCTTCGTTTCGTTGGTGATTGCGAGACCGGAGGCCCAATGATGCAGCAGTATCACTGGGCCGACATGGTGTGGGTTACCAGCTGCATTATGCATTGTCCGCAAGAGTAATAAGTGTAGTGAGCACTACTTTTGGATTTTGCTTATGCTTTCCATTAGGTAAAGTAGAGTTTTTTTGGTAGGCACATAATAAAAAAAAAAGAAAAAATTCAACTACTAGATACTTTTTCCTAGGCGGAAAAAATCTCTAGTTTCTCTCGGAATATGGCCAAGTTTGGTGCAGCGTGACTCCTGGGATCTATAATCACATGGTTCTGGTATTTTCCAGAGATAAATAAGACTAAGGTGTTATTAATCGAAACACCACGTACTTGTAGATTCTGCGTGCGTAGAAGTTACAGATTCAACCGTCTTGTCAACAAAAAACAAGAAATACAGTTTTATGATAACATTTTGATTCATACGCAGACTGTTAATAAGGAAATTTATTTAGAAATGAGGTTAATTTTGTAAAATATATTACATTGTTTGAAATGTTTTTGTATTACTTTTGTAAAAAAAAAACTATGTAATAAAACACAGAAATCGTTTACATATTTGTAAGAGTTTTTTTTTCAACTCATCATTGAAAAAGGCAAACTAAACTAGTACTTTTTTTGTATATTGACCGAGGAGTACTTGCGCTCATCAATCATCAGCCTATCGCAGTCCACTGCTGGACATAGGCCTCTCCAATTTCACGCCACTTAGTTCGATCTATGGCTTCTCGCATCCAGCTCCTGCCAGCCGTCTTGCGCAAATCATCGCTCCACCTGGCTTGTGGACGTCCTACACTACGTTTGCCGAGACGCGGTCTCCACTCAAGAACTCGTTTACCCCAACGGTTATCGGTTCTTCGGCAAATGTGGCCAGCCCACTGCCACTTCAGCTTGCTAATCCTGTGGGCTACGTCGATGACCCTGGTTCTTTGTCGGATCACCTCGTTTCTAATGCGAACCCTTAGAGAAACGCCGAGCATATACCTCTCCATTGCACGCTGAGCGATCATGCATAGAGCCAATTTGTGCAGTGCATGACTCACACTATATATATAGATTCTTAGTTTACTTCAAAATAGGAGGAATTTCTTAATGGTTATTACTACAGAATACCGTATGTAATACAGAATGTCGTGTTTCGTTGGTGAGTGTGTCCCAATAGGCCACCGTGGTATGGTTCACCATGCTGCATTGTCTGCATACCCAATGAGTATGCTGACCACCACTCTTGGATCGCACTCATGCTTTCCATCAGGCAGAGTAGAGTCACTTTGGCAGGCTCATATATAAAATAAGAAAAAAAGCTATGGACTAAAAATAATTTAAGGAAAAAATACCACCACTAAAGGAAGACAATCGAGTTATGATGAATACAATTAAAGTCTTACAAATATCACAATATTACTTATTACTTATATACTTATTCTATACTTATTCTGTAATGATAAACCGCAGTATAAAAATGCTTACTGCGTAATAAACACATATTCCTACTAATTATTTTCAAGAACACCTCGAGACATAAAAAAAACAACAGTCAAATCTACCCTCACTCGTTGACTCGTAAAAACGCGATGTCATTGTACATCCACAAATAAGTGGCGGCAATTTCCTTGGGAAAACTCAAGTCATCCCTTCACCACATATGTCACAGGAAATTAGAATCTACCATGGTGAAAATACGGATGAAAACAAGAAATAGTTGCTGTTGAATTACTCGGAAAGTTATTGTGCCGAGCTTATTGGGTTATCATCATCACTGTTGAACGAAGGTCTTCCCTTAGGCATTCCCCATTAATCCGTTGCTAACTATTAACCTCATAAATTGTATATTCATGCACTGTTTTTCATTTACAGATCCAGTCCATATCTTCATATGAAGCCACGACGAACTTTAAAGACAGAAAAAAAATACGTACAAATCGGTTGTGTATTAAATAATTAAATAAATTATTCACTACTAAACAAGTTTTAGTGTAATATCAAGATACCATTTGTTCTGCTTACCAAAATATTTCCTCGTATGTTCTCATCGAAAGGGTAGGGTGTGCTGTAGCATAAATGATCACCGGGCAACACTGACGAAGACAAATGACACCCGATGTCGAAGTTACACAGAGATAAGGTAGGCTCCTTAAATTAGCCGAGTTGTATGTCTTGTGTATTTTTCACTGTCTTAAAGGGTTCGCCCTGCTAGTTTAGCTGAGTTAAATGTGATGGATATGAGTAATAAATGGACCTGCTTGACTTAGTTTATTAATCAAGTGCATGTGGTATTCGAGAACGCTCGAAGGGAAGTTCAAGAAGGTATAAAGAAGTACCCATCAAAAACTGACAGCTAAAACTTGTGAATTAATATGACCCATGTCTTTCACGGAAACATAGTACTGATCGTCATTATAATTATCAACACCACACTTCCACTACTCCCTTTCTGAACAGTCTACTATCGGACCTATATACAGCCTACGGTTCTCTCAAAAGGTGGTGTATGTACCATGAGGGCTGAACTCTTGCTCCTAAGGTTTAACCTATTAGCCAAGTAGATAGCTTGTCAGAGAACATAAATTAACAAAATAATTCTTCTACATCGTTAATTGCAGAGAAACTTATTGGAAACTGAATGTGTCTAAGACTGTGCTGGAAACCAGTGAATTTTGATTCGATAAAATGAAATTTAGATTATTTTATCAATTTAGATTTTCAGTAGGACACAATAGGAATAAGTTTGAAGTATCTGCACTCTTATTTTGTATATATATATTTACTGTAATCAAGGTAAAACAAGTACAAACTTAAAAGCCCAACTCATCGTAAAATCATGATCAAATATTATCTATGAAGTGATTCAAATGAGGCCTCCTGAAAGTCGAAACAAACATGACTTGGTGTATTTACTTTGCGCCACAACGGTTTATCTTTGTAGTGTACATAAATCACCTCAGTGACCACGTAAGATGGTGTGCAAACGGACCCCCGTAATTGTCCGAAAATTAGCTTCAACCGCATATAAATACATTAAGATAATCTAGTTTATTGCGTGGTCAAAGATATAGAATGCAAGCGATATTTATGGTGCTTTCATAAAATTGTAGTTACATCAAAATCAGCGAAAGATGATTTCTATTTGAAATCTAATTATCCAAATTTTAATCTTGATAAAGAAACTATATAGGTGATTTTTGGCTAAGTAACTTCTGTTATTGCACCGTGGACACCCTCTGCCCCATTTAGGGGACATAGGACCTCAAGTTCTGTTATTTACTTCTGATTGTTGTCGCAATGTGAAACTTTGAGATTACAATAATATACAATATTGTTTCATGATAACTAATCATCTGAGTTTTGGGGGTTATTCTCTATTAACCTGAACCCACGTAAAATCTGAGAGTATTTAACATTACATATCGAAATTACCTTGGTTTTACATAAATATGTTTTAGTTAATGTTTTTTTCGTACTTGGCACTTAAAACCTACATTGCTATAGTGAAGTCAACTTAAAGTCGCGTCTGCTTATAACTTAAGCCGTCAAATTCGCACGAACGGGCGGCAACTCAAATAGCGAGTAAGAATGGTTAGGTGGAGGTACGACGTTACAAGGATAAGTCGTGGGGCAGTGTTTTCCAATTTGAAATGGGTAAGTTGAGTGTCCGGCCGCCGGGCTTGGAAAGGGTAGAGTAGAGTAAAAAATGTAAACTATTGTTATTTAAACATAATTCAGTTTTTCATAATTTTATTTAAAGGCATTAGCTATCATTAAGTACATATCATTTAAATGTCTGATATCTTAATGAGGTTACATTGGCCACAGTCATAGGCCGACTGATGCAGATGTGTGACTCTTCATCTGTTACTATAATATTGTAATTAAGTCTTTTAGGTTTTGGTACGCAATAGAAATTAATATAACTAGTCTTGATAATCCATGGAGGTTTGCTAGATGCGAGCAGCCTAGGATCGAACAAAGTGACGTGAAATTGGAGAGGTCTAAATCCAGCAGTGGACTGCAATAGGTTGATGATGACGATGGTGATGTCTTGATAATTAACACAAATCCAAATTAGATATTAAGTAATATGTTATGTTGTAACATGTGACAAAACTAAAATCGCGCACGAACATTATTTTTTCCCTCGAGTCTGTGCTATCAAATTAGGCTGGGGTGGGCTTTACATAAGTTTTCTACGGAGGCCGAATTTATGTTTTTTATGCGTAGTGACTACCATTAGACCTCCACAACCTAGGTTCTAGCCGATACCGAAATTCTGTAGACGGACAGTTGTCATACTTATTATGGCATACTAGTAATGATTGCTAAAGATGTTCTTATAGCAACCGGGTCTAAGGCACGCAGGAATCTCAATGTGATAACAATAAATTTATGTTTTTCGGATATTTAACTAGTTCCTAACTAAGCAGAGCTTGTATTATGGGTACTAGATGACTGATATAAATACATACATACTTTTTTTGTAAATACACGCATTATACATAGAAAACACCCAAATTCCGAAAGAAACATGTGCAGATCATACAAGCATTTGGTCCGACCCGGGAACCGTACCCGAGAACTCATACGCAACAAGTGCATACGCTACCACTGCACCAACAAGGCATATCAATAACAGTCACTTATCATACTGACACTTATTATAGGCTGACTTGGCTAGGATTGCATAGCTGTTGACTTACGTTTTTACCACTGAGCCAAGAACCACTTCTCTCTCCTGAGAAATAGTCGTGTTCATATTTTTCCTTTTAGTTTATAAGACGAAAAAATATGTAGATAGTTTTGACATACCGTATGAGTATGTCATAATTATTCAGCAACGAAAAGCGAGTCTAATGTATACTGAGGTCTATGGAGAGGGCATGTTCCTTAAATCTTAGCTCCCGCACCTCGGGGTACCTCGCCTGAAGACGATTCACACATGCGACTCATAAGGGCGCTACTGTCATTTCACTATTGAACAAATTGCAACTGAATAAAATATTATAGTGGCTTCTTTTTTTTTTATTGATGGCTTATTCAAGTATATAGTTATTAAAAGTATGTAAAACAATAATTTCAACTTTAATAAGTTACTTACACGCCACTATGCAATTGTCATATGGTCATTGCCATAGAACCGATAACCGTTGGGGTAAACGGGTTCTTGAGTGGAGAAGTAAACTTAGCGTATGACATCCACGGGTCAGGTGGCTTAAGCGACACCTTAAGTTATTTTAAGTGATTACTACTTAAATACTATAAGTTTCATTTAGATTATATAATAATTGTAGAAGCAGCCGGCACCAAAATCTTGATAAAGAAAGATAACATTTCGAGTTGTTTTTTTTTGGTTAAGAGCCAATAGATTTATTTAGGTTATCATTCAAACTAACAAATCATTAAATAGTACACTTACGCCCCTATTATCTAACCCTTTCACTGACCACCCGAGGTCAAGGGGTGGTAGTTGAGGGGACAGGGGGTTGGTCAAGGAGAGCTCATCCCGAGTTCCAATACATTTCATATTCCGTTGACAGAGGCACAATAATAACGTAGCGCCCGTGTAAAAGCAAGACATAGTTGATGCACGAAGATCGAAGTTTTACTAGAAGCGAAGTAAACAGTATGTTATCGTTAAAAACATATTTTAAATAATAAATATACATCAAATTACAAATACTTAAACTTTTTTATCTGTGGTCTGTTAGTAATTTTTTAAGGGCTTTTTGAATTATAAAAAAGATATTTAAATATAGAACCATAGCATTTATTGAATAATGTGGTGTATATTATATAAATTTTTAATTTTAATGTAAGTATTAATGCGCTCCACGGATATACTTTTAAATTGCATGACGTTTCGACAAGGTTGCACTGGCGTTGATAAATATTATTTTAAAACAATGATGATTATATTATTAAACAGTTTTATTAAAGTAATTACGATGTGTGGTTATATTGAATAAGAGTTACAAGTTGTACGTAAATACTGAATTAAATAATCAAACGTTTGTTCGCACACAAATTGTTTATAGCATAACCTTACTGTGGTGAGAGAGGCTTATGTGGGCAAATATGTTATCAAAAGCTAGCCCACAAGCACTACACTCCAACCACCTTTAGGAACTAAAAGAACTAGGTACACTGGCATTTAAATAGGTTTTATTGTTTGTGAAATAGTCTTAGTGACAGTTCGTACTGGTGTCATTACCGAACTCACGAGATGCACTTCATTTGTGACTAAACTGGTACGCGAATTATGAAAAGATAGGTGATACAAAATCAATGACTTAATTTGCAAAGTTCGTATCACTCTGTCACGGAAATCAAGCTTCTAAGCAATTTAGTGAATTAAAATATCTTAAATAAAGGGCAAGTCTAGTAGAAAGATAAAATAATTATTAAACCTCTATAACATACTCATTTCTAGGCACTTTACATCTTTGCCGGTCAATAGTTGGACATAGTTGAATTTGAAGACGCTTGGAATTTACGAGTAGCCCCTTCTATGGGTGTCCTGCAGGAGAATGTTCTAAATTTACTAGATGATTGCCTAGCTACGAATGCCTTCAATAACTCCAAGGTACTTCTAGGAATTTGTTTACAATGCATTGATGATAACTGTGACAGACTGACGGAATGTCAGAGTATTTAGAATATAGAGTGAAACGAATTTTCAATTTCAATTATTTTTAAAATATTTTTCGCAATGTCATAAATTTAAAATTTAAAAACTCCCTACTCAAGCACTTAATCGAGTCATCAAACGTCAGCGCATCACCGACATGCTGACGTCACAAAACTTCTTTGGTTGCGCTAAACACTTTTTGTGCGGGTGAATCTTTTGGGTTCGCGTCACCGCCAGGCTATGCTATATGCTATGCCATTATAATCTGTTACATTATAAAAGTATGAGTTTTATTAGTTTCATCAATGCAAACCGTTACCTCATTGTCAGAGTACGTACCAGAGGCGTAATAAAAAGCATTACCTCATACAAACCTTATTAAGATAGCTTTGTCATCATCAGCATCAGCCCATTGCAGTTTATTGCTGGATAAAGGCCTCTTGCACCACTTGCACGCCACAGAAAACCCCACGCACCCTCCATAGAGTTAGAAAATCATTAACATTTAAATCTTAACTCTATTGTACAAAGTTTCGTATGTCCGGTCCCCAATACGGCCATAGTGGCCGTCTAGGGTGTCTGTCTTGAACCCATATGATTGAGTTATACAAGTGTGTGATGAATTTTGATTCACATTTGCATTTTTCTGTTGTGATTCCTTATTCTGTTGAATTCAAAGATAATTTAACATATCATGCAACCGTTAATGGTTGCATGATATGATAAAAAAAAATATAATATCGATTAAGAATTAGGTTGTGTGAAAAATGTGATAATTTTTAAATACTTTTAGAATATACAAGGTACTGTTGTATACTGATTTAAGAATTTTTTGTTACATAACAAAATTGTCGTATTAATAATAAAATGCTCGTGTCGCGGTGTTTGTTACCAAACCCCTCTGAAACAGCTGGACCGATTTTTGTGAAATTTTGTTTGCCCATTGAGTAGGTAGAAGAATAGGCCAACATCTATTATTCATATCCTTAAACCCACTCCTAAATATATTTTTATATTTTTAAAATGGGATAGCGAAACAATATTTGCCGAGTCAGTTAGTTTTTCTATAACAATATTTGATAATTATAGTCAGTGAAAGATATTTTTGGAAGCAGACAAAAATACTTGTTGTCAAAATCAATAATGAGTCTATATGACTAAAATATATTGTTTTCATTTGTAACTCGATGAACTTAAATCGAATGTAGCTTCAACAACAACTAACACATTGTGGAATAGAAGATCCCTTATTCCTATTAAAAGAAGAACACATAGGTATATTATGTCTGTAGCATGGAATCATTAATACAGTTGAGAGTTTTTTTTAAAAGAAATCGCCGTCCATTGCTAAACGAACGTTCCCCAAGGAGCGACAATTTGTTCAGGTGTTGCTGGATAGTCTCAAGAATTTTGTATTACCTACATGAATCATCCAACAAGTTTGTATTAGTTATCCTGTGATTGAGTGATACAAGTGGAACTTTGTTTTGTATGTGTACATTTTATATGTCAACATCTCAGTTTGCCGACAGTTTTCAGATAACAACTAAAGTAAAACCTTTCACGGACTTGTCCACCATTCAGCAACGAATCGTTATCAGTCAAAACTGCCCACCACCATTTGAATACCGCTGTCTTTAACTCGGAATACACAGATAGATTTATTAATAACCGAGGGGGTTGGGGAGGCCACCCAACTATGCCTTAGGGGCTAGGGGGATGAAACTTGGCCAACGTAAGCCGTGCGCCGGACAGGAGTGGTCATAACTAAGATATTTTGACCGTCAAGCAATTTCTTGGCAATGTCGGCACACTACAGGGTGTTCAATTTGTTTTGCAAAGATTTATCAGCAAATTAATAGATACAGTAATAATATAATTAACTAGGTTGAACCTTGGTTTATGTTATTTGAGGTGAATTCTACCTAAGATATTTCAAATGCTAAATACAATATATCTTGTTATGAACTTCAAATGGTCGTGAAGTTAAAAGTTTACCTTAACTAAAGTTACTGTTAATCAGAATAGTTTTGTTCGGAAATTAATATTGATAGTCTTTTTGGAGCTTACTGAAAATCGATTTGACCTACAAAAAAACCGGTCAAGTGCAAGTCGGACTCATGCACGAGGGTTCAATACAAACCTGTAGGTATGATGTTATAAGATGTAGGTAAAAAATTATATTTTTCGCAGATTTCCCTTTATCTGTGCTATAAGACGTTGCTTCTAATGTTATTTCAAAGTTTTTGAGATCACGGGAAGTACCCTGTAGGTTTTGATTCTTTTGGAAGTTTGATTTTTTCACAGTTCTAAGGGACTGTCTCTTGTATTCCTAATATGCCAAATACTCAGGTCTACTGACACCGTAGTATTTGATATAAATTTCAGCTTGATACCTCTACGCATTCTTGAAAAAAGAGTCTGGCCTGATAGTCAGACGGTAATAATAAATATATATTATTATTGCCGTGATTCGGAGGTCACGTTAAGGAGTCGGTCCCGGTTGTTATCATAGGATAGCAGTCGTGAAGCTTAGTTGGAGGCCTTCGGGCGGCTTAAAAACATCCAACAGTAAGATTACGTAGCCACAACGTTGTCTTGCCAGTCTCCAACCCGCACTTGGCCATTGGGGGACGTATGGCCTTAACCCTCTCCTGAAAGGAGACCCGAGCCCAGCAGTGGGACATTATGGGTTGTTGATAATGATATGATATTATTGCCGTCTAAAGTGTTTCTATAATGGCTCTGTTTTTTACTTAAGAAGTAAGGAACCTTCTAAATGTGACCTGTTTAATAAACACAAAACATACATGTTCTTTGAATTAATCCACCACGTTCTACTTAAGTTCAAAGTGTTTTGATAATCGTCTCACCGCTAGCGTAGCATTGCTTTTAGTACGGTTTTTTACGATACTTGTATACTGGAGAGTTTCCTATTATCATGTTTAGTAAAAATGTGTGTACTAAAACTTTCTTCATAAATAGCATTTGAAAGATTTTCTTGAAAGAGAAATTTGCTATTCTTAAATTTTTAAGTCTTGAAAATTTACTATAATCCACCCACCCAAAAACTTACATGTTGTTTTATGAACACTCTGTATAGGTCGAGCCACCAAAGACCGTTGAATGCGATTGTAGCTACAAACGTCTGTGTATGGTATGATATTAAATTCCAACTGACCGGGCTTTCGCTAATTTATATAATATGCTAATTTCTAACTTGTTTATGTAATTCTACGTATCATTCAGCAAGACGGAATAGATAATGAACATGATTTAATTAAATTACATTACTCACTCAATTCGATTGAATAAAAAGTGTTTAAAATTGTATTTTCGTTGAATAAGAGAAGATGTTTATTATATGTTTAAAATATTTGCATTGCAATTGTACAAAGGGACCTTAATGCCACATGATTTTTTGTACCAGTTAATCCAGAGATGGTTCAATAAGGGACCAAACTTTAATTCGTGGATTAATGAGTAATAATAATAAAATTAATGTCATTTAGAATACATGCACAAATACACATAATAATATCAATAAAAATACATGCATAGACAAGAAAATACAATAATATTTGAGGAGACAAAATCATGACGATATTCTGTCAGCTGTTTCTTCATTAATGACATTTAAACATTAGTTTATTAAGTAGGGATATAAATAACGTAACTGTAAAGCGTGGCTTGCTATTAATAAAAGTAGAACTATTTTTTTATTTTCATAAAAAGCATCATTCGGATTTATATAATCAAAGAATGTTTTAGTTAATGTCTTAATTCTAAGTGCATTTTAATAGCATTGAACTGTCTCCGTGGCGAGGTAGTAGCATATGCGGCTGCTTTGCTTGAGGTCTCGGATTCGATTCCCGGGTTGGATCAAATGTTTGTATGATATGGAAATATTTGTCGAGTTTAGGTGTTTTCTATAATATATGTGTGTTGTATATAATATATGTATGTATTTATGTGTTTATATCAGTTAGCTTGGTACTAGTTGATGTTGTCGGATGTCTGAAAATATTTATTTTTTATTGACACTCACTAGAAATTATAAAAACAACCAAAGTTGAGTTGAATCAATACGGCACTTCTGTAGTAAGTTTCTGTTATGTGAAGTTTTACGAAACTAGACAAAAAGTTAGGGTAGATGTACGATATATCATAACCAGCTTTATACTTAAACTAATGATTGTATTGTACCCTCATATTGTACAATAATGCCTGTTTTTAAACCAGGTTGAATAGGTTAGCACTAAAATTGAAGAAACGCCTCTGCTCTGGTCTAGAAATAGTTTATGATATAAATTAAATGTGCAATTATTTTGAGAGTATTCGAGAAGAATTTATATAATATGTATTCTAATGCGGCGCAACGGCGGCCCGCGGGTATTTTTACATTATGGTTATATACATATGCATACAGTATGGACAATAAAGTTCACTATTTCATTAGTTTTATTTTACTAGCAGGCTAAGCTACTTTGTATAATTCCAGCTAGTGATCAAAATCGCTTAAGTTGTTCCAGAGATAAGCAGGAACAAATAAAAAGGTAGACAAAAAAATAAAAAACAAACAAATTGTTGGAGGTACCATATATTGTCCCATATGCATTTAGTGAAAAGTTGTTGACATGAAATCACAGAAACTTCAATATTTCAATTTTCTTTATATACTCAATAGAAAGTGTGAGGTGTGCTCACACATCATCGCCAAAGTGAAGTCGAAAGCAGAAGTTATTCTCCTAAACGCATAGCACACAACTGAGGCACTTAAAACTTGAACAGAGCATTTAGGACACTTGACTGATCGACGCGAACTTAACCTTAAATTAAGTAATTTGTACACTTAACTACAGTTTGGAGATTCTTACTCACACCGTTTAAGTTAGAAATAGAGTTAATAACATGTAGACAAGAGAATAGTTTGCTATAAATTAAATATTTTGAATCTTTTTAGTTAAATAGTGACTTCTTGACTACTGTGCTTGAGGTCTCAGGTTCGTTTCCCGGGCCGAATTAAATGTTTGTATAATCTGCAAATATTTGTTTTGAAGTTTGGGTGTTTTCTAAGTATAATATGAATGTATATACAAAAAAAATGTCTGTATCAGTTGTCTAGCTGTGCTTAGTTTGGGACTAGATAGCGTTACGTCTTAGACATCCGCAAATATATAAAAAAAAATGTATTTTTTTTAGATGCAATAAATACCATATGGGTCTAACTGTACTACAATAAAATTCTAATCTATATTACTACTACAAACAGGTAAAGTTTATAAATTTGTAAAGTTGTAGGGTATCTCTGGTGATGCGGCAGAGCACGAAGGTCATCGACATAGCCCACAGTTATACATGTTACCCGTGGTACAACAACAACCGCAAGTTCAAGTGAGTCGGAACTGAATGCTGCTGGTCCCAGTGAGACGGGGCTGTAGTCCGCAGATCCCCGTGAGTCGGGATGACATGCTATGCGCGGTGCTTCGGTGAGGTCCCAAGTGAGTCGGGGCGGTTCAGGCGTAGTGGCTGGCTACTGCGAAGACAGGCGAGAAATACTCTGCTTACATGGACCGTAGGCACAGTGTGCTGTGCCTAGACGCTGATGAGGCCGGGGGTACGGCCAATGTAGGGGCAAACCAGGCTGAAGCGGTTGCTTCCTGCGTGTGGTGTATCCCTGTTGAGGCCCAGGTTGCTGGCTGGCTGAGACTTGCTGAGGGAATGAACATGATGGTGGCGCGCTGGCTGTTGGTCTGCTCCTTCGAAGGCTGCTTGCAATCTCGTCGGGGTCACCACTGTGGAGGAACGGTAGTCATGTCCCTCCAACATAAAGGGAGGATCCTCCGACTAGGTGAGGTGATCATGCCTGGCGGGCCACTGCCCAACGGTTGACGTTGGGATGTTGTATATATGCTAATTGGCGCGAGAACTTCTATTGCGCGATTTAAGATTGGTATCTTCGGTAGATGGCGCTGAAGTGATTTGTTGTTGTTGCATTGTATGCGGAAGTCGCCACACATACACAGAAGTATAGATGTACACATCACTTTAAAGAAAGAACTAAGTACATACAACAATATATATTTTCTTTCGTGTTCAATTCTAGTAATATTGTTAAGTCTATATGTCGAGTCAATTTGTGAAAGACTGATAGCCAGGCCGCACTGCAGTGGGCCTCTAACGATTTTCACTCCCGAAGTCCCGGTCCAGGTGCCAATCGCTTGTTACCGATCATCTATTTTGTGTTCTTGATCCTGAGGATTATTGATGAACGTAGCATAGATTATACGGTGTTTCTTACTGTAGTGTTCATTTGAAGAGAAAATTGACAGGCATATTTTTTCTTATTTTTATGTTTTACTAGCTCTTACTCCAACTAATATTTCAGTTGTCACGACAAAAAGAGCCTGTCCTAGGTCTAATTGATCTTTATGTTTGAAATACATGCAGTGTTCCACTAAAGATGTTTGTTGCAATTTATGTATGACCTAAATATTCATTTGGCGTAGTTTTTTAATATTTAATTTTTTTTTATGAAAAGAAAAAAAGATTTCTTTAAAATAATATGACTTCGAAATCGTATTACGCCAAACCAATTTTAAAATATATTTTAATTTTTTTCTAACAAGGAACGTCATGACAGGTAAAAGTAAAAATGGTTTATTGACACACTATTAAACATTAACTTTGTATAGATTAATATAGATTATAGTATAGGTTTGTTTTATCTCATATTATAGATATGTAGTAAAACTTCCTTATTGTAGAACCTCTCCGGGTGTGCTGAACTTATTTCTTGCTCATGACAAGCCTCATCTATAGACCACCTTTATAAAAATATATTCTCACTACTTACTATCAGTTCTTTTTTATACTTGAACCTTTAAAGTGATTTTATTCTACTGGTATGAAAGCATGAGCAGAATCCAAAAGTGGTGGTCACCATACTCATTGCCTCAAACCATCAACGTGCAAAAATTTAAAATCGGAACAATATGGTTCTCATAAATGATAGTCATTTGGTTGCGCACGCGCTGGTTGACGGGTTATACGTCACTGCGCTCTTGCGCTATGCGACCACGCGCAGTCAATGCACAATACAGCATGGTGACCCACACTATCATTGGGCAGTTTTATGAATGTAATTATTTCTTGACTGACTTTTATGGAACGAGAGAAAGAGAAATGTGAATTGGAGGGTTACGTGTAAGCGTTTTAACTTGACAATCGTTTTTTGCATGTAACTCTAATAGGACAGTCGTTTTTTATCAACATCAATATGTTCATCATATCGTGTTAGGTACGAAACTGTTTAAAAAGTTTTCATTAAACTAAGTTTTTCCATTCATCACTTTATATTTCATATTTTTGCACGTTAAATATAATTAAAAATTCGGTAATTTTTAAAATTCAAAATAGGCAATGCTCGTTAGTCAAGCTGTTAGCGTAGGCGACTGCCAATCAAGAGGTCTCGGGTTTGATTCCCAGGTTGGACTAACAAGAAATTCCTAATAACAGCCCGGTGTTTAAAAACAAAACAGTTTAAAAAAAGACAGTTCCAATTTTAAATTTAATAAACCAGGAGATTTTAAAGCCTAGACTATGAATACCACCAAGAACTTTATGAAACCAACCATTTTAAGTGGTTCAATGTCAGATCAGTGCGGAGCACGAATTTCACAATATTTGTGTTGCTCCTCTAATAGGTGTTTGCTTGAATGCAGTTTAGCATTAAAGCTGTTGCGATTATCTACCACACTTTGTTATGTTGCCTACCCTTACCGTAGATACAGGGTATTTTCTAGCTTGTTCCTAGTAATAATAATAAAAAATATACAATATTGTACATGGTATAGGTATAGTTTATTTAACTGTCCACGATTATATATTAAACTAGATTTGTAGCTAGCTAGTTCCGCCCGCATTTATATCAGTTAATGCCGTACGGAGTTTCTCGCTATCGCAATCGTGTATCACTTACACACTCTACTACGTTACGGATCCTATGTCCTTCCTTATAAATAAGATCCTCCATTGAAATCGGTACAGCGGTTTAGCCGTGAAAGTATGACAGATAGTTCGACTTACTTTCTAATTAGTAATGACAGCTTAGATTAACTATAGTAGTATGTATTGCGAAACCTGAAAATCTTCTGAACCTTGTGTTATTATTGTCTATTGGCAGAGGTAGTCTCTAACCATCATGTATACCGTATGTTTGATAACCCCCGAAAAGGGGTGCCAAAAAGGGGTTCTCAGTATAAATATTACTATAGCGATTTAATTTTAGAAACTGCATACATTTATCGGTGTGTTCGTCATACAAGTACAACAAAAAAAGTATTTACCGTTTACCGTGGGAGAGCCACGCTTCGGCATGAATGGGCCGGCTCGACCGGAGTGATACCACGGCCTCACAGAAAACCGGTGTGAAACAGCGCTTACGCTGTGTTTCATCGAGTGAGTGAGGATACCGGAGGCCCATACCCCAATCCAACGCCCCCTATCCCCCTCACCATCCCCCTTCCCCCCAGGCCGCCATAGTGTGGGTCACCATGCTGCATTGTTCTTTTTCGCATTGAGGATTGTGACCACCACTCTTGGATTCTGCTCATGCTTTCCATCAGGCAGGGCAGAGTCATTTTGGCAGCTTAAATATAAAAAAAAAAAAAAAATTTGTTTTGCTATTTTTTTAATTGACCTCGTACTCCAACATTTAATTGAGAAAAGAAAACAAAATTTGAATTCAGAACTTCAAACCACATCGTGTTACAAATACCGATATCATAACATCCTTATTGAGACATAATTCTAAAAGCATTGTCATATAAAACAACATCCTTTGTCCAATCATTACGGTCAATTTTCTCAAGCTTACATTTCTGCAAACGCCCGCATCACGAAGCTGGCTCGTCGTGCAAATGGACCTCTATTTCTTGGGTATTGCTCTAAATCACGAGTGGGATGGGCATATCAAGATCGTTCGGTCGACGGTCCTGAGATGTGCGTCAGATTATTCTGGAATATTGGTGTGTGACGTCATTGTTAAGTTGGTTAGTGGTAACTCTGTCTTAATTTTATTGTTACTTAGATGTAAATTATATTGTATTAACTTATAAGCTTGGTGATAAATTTACTAGTAAATATAAAAGGCTTTAATTGTTATTTCAATTCAAAATGATGTTTTCTCGACTGTCCAGTGTACGTACTATAATATTATTAATTCAAAAGTAACTCTGTCTGTATAAAAATCTGTTGCGCTAACGTCTAAACCGCTGCACCAATTTTAATGAAATTTGGAATGTAGATGCTTTGATTTTCGAGGAAACACATATGCTCTTAAGCGTGGTAACCGACATTAGTGCAATATTTATTAGGAGTCTAAATCGACCAGGGAGTCTCGGGTCGATTACTCATATCATTGAGTGTTTTAAGAGGATTTCAAGGAACACACATTGAAATGAAAATAAATAATTTTACTACCAACGTTAACAAAGTACTAAATAAAATTGCGACATTAAAAAAAATCAGTTATTATTACATCTTAAAATAAATTTTACTATCAAATAACTCCAATTTTATATAAATAAATGTTTGCATCTACTTATATGACCCAACATTTACCTCGACTATTTACTCTCCAGAATAAGGATCTAAGTAAGTCATTGCGCATTACCAGAATGTATTGCGTTTTGTAAACAGAACACTATCAGTTCCGGCACACACCATTGAGACAATTATGTAAATTACTTGAAAATGAACCAACAAATACTACACCTAACATTTCTATTTAATACATTTTAATTATATGAAAGAGAGAGATAGACAATTTCAGAACACACTCCCTCTTTAACTAATTCTGTAATAAAAAGTCCAATTAGTGTTTATTAACAAGACATAAGCCGGAATCAATTTGATCAGAAACAAACAAGATAGACGTATAATCACTCCACGACCTGTAACCCCTTAAATAACCATAGCCAACATCAGTACGGAATGTAAACAGCGAACCATCTCCTAAGGCGCCATCTGTAATTTTCTAACAATGCTTCGTACATGTTCAAAATAAAATGACCTATCCAAAAACATCGACTCTCCCCCGATTACGTCTTATTTATTCATTGAAGCGGAGGGTGAAGTGGATCTTCCTAGAACGGTCTCAAAATACACGTTTGATCGATCTTGGATCTATGGATATTGCATATTTATCAACCTTTGACATGAGTAACAACGTGGAAGTTACATCTTCATGGCCCGCAAAAAGGGTAAAACAAACATGTTTAAAGGTGTTTGAACTTGTCCGACGTATGGGAAAAGGGAGGCGTCAGTCGTTTTGTATGTATTTATTTTGTTGCTGAATGCGGTTTACGGTATACTGTGTTCAGACATTAATGTTGTGTTGAACTGGACATATTATGGGTGATTTATAAAGTTGTAACATGTTCTGGGTCTTTTTTATACGGCTTATTATATAGAGTGTTCAATTTTGATGATTTCATATTCACAATAAAGGGTTCATTGTATACAGCTATGATGACGAAGTGTTATTTACTATAATAATGACATTAATGAGTCTGTTTAGATAAAATCTCAGTGTCTTATTATCCAAAGCTAAGTGGTATCCGTTTAGGATGCACTTTGCAAAGTTAAACAATCACACACACACACACACACAATACTTACTCACTCACATTTATATTCACACAAACTTTTTCGTTTTATTCATCTCACATGTACGGAAACCATTAAGCTTATTACACCCTCTTTACGTACTTATCTGGAGTTAGGAGAGGCTGGTTATTCTGTCGTACAGGTTCTACCTAGTACGAAAACCAGTCTCTCACACAGCTCTTTTGTTTTCTGGAATTTTCTGGGCATATTTTGATTTAACAGATTTTTTGTAATTTTGTTTGAGAGAAAAATAAATTATTTTTATTATTTTTTTATTGTTATTATTAAAAAACAATCACAATCAGGGCAATCCATGGACGGGTGATTGTTCTTATCACATTATCACCCTCCCGTGCCTCGGAGAGCTGTTACGTCTCGTTTGCTATACTTAATGGACAGTTAGAGCCTCAAAAGGCCAGAAAGGCGAGGCCAATCTCATTTGCAAAAAAAATAATGATAAAATACAATACTGTGGCCATTAAAAACAGGGCAGTGACCATAAACGAAGGTGGAAATGTTGTGAATTTGTGGGCAATATATTAAGTATCAGTCAGTAAATTTATTAGATAGAATTATGCAAATGATTTGCAGAATATAAACTAGGTACCAATAATACGACAGATTGGAAGAATAAACTAACGAGGTGCACTTCTTAGAAAAGGCTATAACCTTGAAAACAAAAATTCTGAATTGTTGAATTAATCACTTGCTGGTATTTTATTTAATGACACTTATATGACAGTATACTTAAAAGTCGACTGCACGTCCGGCTGGCTTTACATAGATACATATGGTTCTTTTTTAATTAAAAAAGACAACTTCGGCATTGGGAATATATATCCTCGGTCGCGGGTAACTTCATTAACTTACATGAAATGGACACAAAGAATACCCAGACTGAGCAACTCAGAATGCAGACTCAAAAACTCAGCAGCCAGACTCAGAAAAGCAATTTGTGGATCACACAAAGTGTTGTTCCATGTGGGATTTGAACGCACAACTCTTGGCGCAGTAGGAAGCGGCGTGGCCACCGCTTAATCCATTAGATAAACCATACAGTTAATGTTATGTTATGTGAATTATATTTTTTTAAGGAAGATATATCCATATATTCGTTGCAATTGGACATTTCACAAGGTTCTTTAAACATACACTGAATTGGCTTTAAAATAATAACATCTTAGCAATGACAAAAAACGGTAAAATATGAATTAATCAACTTATAACATTACACTATGTAGTAGGCACATCACGCATCGGCCAGTAAGTGGTATTGCCCAAGCCTGTTTGATATTCGAACGTGACATAGCCGTGCCCACGGACCAATTTCGATAATCGCACCACAACCATTAGATTAACCATTTTACATTACAATTCTGGGAACTAGAATTTTTAATGTTGTCTGTGTTTAATCATTGATTAAGTATTGGTTCGAGCTAACTTGTAATTGGTGGGGCACGAATGTACCATTGATATGTAAATGTCTTTATTAAAACTACAGAAAAGGAAAGGTTTTTCATTCATTTTTTTTTTCATTTTCTTTTCTTTTTAAAAGACAACTCCCGCATTAGGAATATACATTCCTGTGTCACGGGGTTCTTTACAAACATACATGAAACGGACCCCCCTGGTCTCGCTGCTTTTTACTGCACCAAGTGTTGTGGGTTCAAATCCCATATGAGACAACACTTTGTGTGACTGACAAATTCTTGTTCTCAGAGGTATTTTTTCATTTTTTTTGTTGTTTTGTCCGTTTCATTTATGTTTGTGAAGTTCCAACGCAGGGTATATTGCTAATGCGAGATTAGTAATATACCCACAGCCACATTAAATATGAAATGAATAAATTTTCGATTTTTAAACTCTATGAACCAAATTTCATCAGATAAATACATAATTTCAGTGGTTCTTGGTTACTGTCATCGAGCCTATTGTCTTTAAAATAAAAATACAGGACTTGATAAATACACTGTGACCTGTGTCATAGGTTGTTTTTAAATGTCGAAGTAAATATCTAAACAAGCTAATGTATTACACACAGTATGAGAAATCAACAACCCGTAACTACAATTACGTACGGTAATGAAACATAATAAACAAAACGGCTTGTATGTGAAACCATAATGTATATTATTATCATTACAATTTTGAACGTAGAGGTACAAAATATGTGTACAAATAATATTTCGGAGAAGGCATTTTAACTATTTGCAAAAGTTAAATTGTACCGTATTTGTAATATCGTGTTTCGCTGGTGAATGTAGGGAGAGCCACTCTTCGGCATGAACGGGCCGGCTCGACCGGAGTGATACCACTGCCTCACAGAAAACCGGCGTGAAATAGCGCTTGCGCTGTATTTCACCGAGTGAGTGAGGATACTGGAGGCCCATACCCCAACCCCTCTTCCCATTGTCCTCCCCATCCCCCAAAGGCCGGCATTGCATTTCTAACGCCTCTGGTGTTGCAGATGTGCATGGGCGGCGGTAATCGCTTACCATCATATGATACGTCAGCTCGTTTGCCCGCGATTCCATAAAAAAAGACCAGAGGCCCAATGATGCAAGATGCTAAAGTTATGGTGTTGGTCACCACGCTGCATTGTTGTCGAGTGAACATGGATTCTGCTCATGCTCTCCATCAGACAGAATAGAGACAAATGGACGTGGGCTCATACATAAAAAAATAATGAATTTGCTAAGCTTATTATTATAAAACTGAATAAGAATTTATATAGTTAGTAATCTACACAAATGAAGAATATTGCAGTGTCTATTTGCAATATTAAAACAACCACTTTTTACTAAATGCATATGTATACACGGTACATATACTAAAATACTCTTTTTACTATTCATGTCCGCCTGTCTGTCTATATGTCAGTTCCAGCTAATCTCTGGAACGGCTGAACCAAATTTGATTGGACTTTCAATGACTGATAGCTGATGATATAAGGAGTAACTTAGGTTACTTTTGATTGTTGTATCGCGGGTAACACCGCGGGGCTCAGCTATTTTAATATAGAGTACATGTGATAAAATGGTTTCCTAAATGTATCACGCCTATTGACATTGTAATAAAATATTGACCATGTGACTATAACATGATTTTTTAATTTGAATTGTATTTGTGTGAAAAATTTTTTTTGTTACACTACCGCCACGGCGAGCAATAGCAGAACTAAACTCGATTCGTTCGTTCAATATAATTGAATAACTTTTGTACGTTTAGGTAACCTTTTATTACTTTTTTTACTCAAAATGGCTATAAAATCCATAAATAAAAAATAGTAATCATTAAGTTGTAACCATTGATTTTTATTTTAAATGTATTACATATCAGTATGGTTTGTTATCACTAGTGGACTACTTATCGAATTGTGAAGAAGAAAATAAATAACATTTTTTTTTTCATTTGATTTAATATATTAATAAAAAAAACCAGAAAACAGGAAAATTACTAACAAAACACACAAATGTAAAGGTATTATGAATAATATTTTAACAAAGAAGTTCTTAAGTAAAATATGTTTGATTAGCAAGTCCATCCAACGTTTAATGATCTTTAGCGGTAAGCCATACATCGTGAATTCGATTCCAGCATGTTTATTTTGACTTGTATGTTGGTAATTATTATCTTTAGTTAGTATTGGGACATACGTATGTTTACCAGCAGTATGGTTACGAAAGGTCAATTAACAAACAATAACGATCAGAAAAAACTCAATCGACTTAAGTATCGACTATAGTTCACTTTAAACCATTTTTATATTTGTTAAGAAGCTTCAAAATTTTCCCCTCTTCAACCACTTTGAGCGTCTAACATACATGTCACCAATTTAATTAGACCTTTGATATTACAATGTAAGCGTCCCTCATCGCCTTACTTTGTACACATGCAGGGGGAAAAGAAGTTCTTTCAATTTTAGTATCTCTGTTCTATTGTTTTCGAGATCTGACTTCGCAGGCGATTTTATTACTATTAAAAGGCAATCATAATCAAGTCTGTATGTGATATGAGACTGTTGGTCACTCGTATCGACATATCTAATGTGATTTGAATTGTTTTGTTACTGATGACTGTTAAAAGTTGAGTAAGATCTGAAGAGCACATTGTTTCTAAGTAGGGACATTGTATTAAAATGAACAGAAGACTCTGTTATGTAGTACCATTGCGCTTATTGGATAAAAGTTACAAAAAAGGTGGAAATATACTCTATGCCAGATTCAGAACAACAATTTGTGGATTGGATCGAAATCAAAATTCATAACAGTAATAAGCTGCGAGGAGGTCGAAGATCGGGTAAACCACAATGTCATTCGTACAGTCGAAATGAAAAATATAGTACTGACTAAATCTTTAGAGGCTCATACTACACTATTGGATTAAGGACCTGATTTAAAATACAGAAGTTAAAATTAAAGTAATAATTAATATATTTTCTGTTGTATAAAAACAAAAATGAATCGCCGAATTGTATGTACGTGCTTACTTCCGATCGACTATATCAAATTGGATAATTCTTTTTATGTGTACGTTATTGTTAGGACAAGGTTCGTATAGAAGAAAATTAAAAGATAACTAGAAAAGTTTATATTTTCTTCCGTGTCTTTACACTACCTGTGGAAAGCTGAGGTGGGCATATTTTATTATGCTCATACTTTCCATCGGGCTCTACTAATACTACTCGAGAGTATAGTCATTGTGGTAGTTCTTACATAAAAAAATACTAAAACTAGTTTTTCGGTAATTTTGATAGTGTTTACGAAAGAAAATAGGCGGTACAAGGTTCGCCGGGACAACTAAGGTTGCCTAGAAGAGATTGCTTTTAGCAATAAGGTCGCCCTTTGTACACTCCGTATTTTATGTACTCTCTTCCAACTGTAATATTATAGTGTGCAAATAAAGTAATCAACTAACAACTACCTTACGTATAAGCCTCTTATACCTATGTGGTGTAATCAAAATATCATGTTATATTAACCTACCTCCAACACTCTAAGTTCTTTAATAAAACGAACAAATGTAACTGAATAATAGGGTTGAAAGGTCAAACCTTCCAAATTAAATGGAACAAAACTGTAACTCAAGTCTTTCCCTAAATATTAACATAATATTGCCGTGTGTGTGAACTTATCGGACTAAAGATCTCCGCATATCTCCTCCAATCGCTATATGATTACCATGTAGCGTGTGTGTTTGTAATTTCAATAGTAATTTTGTATAATACTATTAATCGTTTCGGAAGTAGTTTTTGATACATTTTATTAGAATTAACCTTCATATGAGGTTTGGGGAATTGTTTGGAAATTCCTTACCTTGCATTGAACGGCAGAAATTAACGAATTGTTTATACATTTTTTTCTAGTACTTACACTTGTTTAGGAAACCTTGTATTTATTAATTTATAGAACTAAGCATTATAATATTATTTAATAACTCCCGCTAAACACCTTTAACACTAGAGACACAAATGGGATGCCAATGTGTTTGTGAAATCGTACCTCCGATAATCTTAATCACTCGATGACTTAGTGTAGGTATTCCGTTCGAAAAAACATGAATTAAAAGATGTTTCGACGTCGAATCTAAAACCTTTTCAAATATAGGTTAACACTTCTAGTGCTGTGAGGTAGACCAATTACAGTGTACAGTGAATTAAAAATATATAAGTAAATAGAGATAGTGCCATAAGATGGCATTTCTTTAATAATCATTAACAAAAACAATGCATAACTAGTATCCTAGCGCTTGTTAACAAAATCCTTAATCTTTCGTAGCCAGTCTTTCAAGAAACCGAGAAGCCATGACATGAAGATCTGTCGTCAGTAATTATACGTGCCGAGATACCGTTACTGGAGTTCCGAGTTACCCCCCTAGGGGTGTAGTCGTTAAGAAGTGGGTGCTGCATTTTTACAAATTGATACAAATTATTTGAGCGAGCGCCCGCTTTGTTCCAACAACGCTTGTTACGGCTGTGGAACGGCATTTTATTATTTTCCTGCGATGAACGCTTAGTTGGCGGTTTAAACGCGCTTTGTTGCTACCAGTAAATAGACAAACGTAAATTAGTGTTTCGAAGATAGTATTTAATAGCGAATATAATGCAAGTAAATTTCTGATTGATAGTACACCAACCTATACTCTCATGTTCATAGTGTACGGAAATAATCTAAATATGTTTGTATGTGTTTATGTATCTATGCTTTTATTCTAATATTATAAATAATAATAATAATAAATAAATAAGTTCAGACATTTTAACACACAACGCCATCTAGTCCCAAACTAAGCAGAGCTTGTACTATAGGTAATAGACAACTGATATTAATACTTATATACTTATTTTTTTTGTAAATACATACATATTATACATAGAAAACACCCAAACTCCGAAACAAATATTTGCAGATACAAACATTTGGTCCGACTCAGGAATCGAACCCGAGACCTCTTGCACAGTAGTCGTATTCGCTACCACTGCGCCACAGAGGCAGTCAAAAGAGATAAAGTTTCTTATTTTGTTTGTATGTTGGTAGAAGGTTTTTTTTTTTTTTTTTTTTGACATTGAAGTGGGGAAGGGGTCAGCTAGTGTTCTAAATAAAATAAAATATTGTCCACGTTTGTATTAATAAAAAAAAACATTTATTTTCTCTGTATCTGTAATAGGGACGTAAGTTTTACACCACCAAAAAATTGGAACTGAAATAAATTGCCATATGTATTTTTTTATAGAATAGGGAGCAAAGGAGCAGACGTAACACTTGATGGTGGAAGGGGTTGGGGTATGGGCCTCCGGTAGCCTCACTCACTCTGTGTTGGTGAAACATAACGCAAGCGCTGTTTCATACTAGTTTTCTGTGATGCCGTAGTATTACTCCAGTCGATCAGGCCCATTCGTGCGAAAGCGTGGCTCTTCTATGATATGTAAAAAAAAATGTCTAGCGATATAAGAAAGTGCATAAATTTATTAAGAAACTAGCTTTTGAGAGTATTTTTGCTATCGCGGCGTTTAATTTTTCAAAAAGTAGCCTATATTCTTTCTACAGAATCAGAAGTATCTCCAAGCTTTATTTCAATAAAATCGGTGCAGTGGCTTCACCTCAAACAATTTCGAATTCTTAATGTATGAATTTTTATGGATAGTAAAACTCGTAAAATACAGTCGAGTTATTTCAAAATAAGCCTTTTCATTTGTCTATAGTAAAAGACACATTAAAAAGATTCTGAAGCTAGTTGCCTATTCTAATAAGTAAATGCTTTAGAAAATAATTAAATTAAAAAATAAAAATAATAAGTAAATGCTTTAGAAACTCCATTCATTGGACACTCTTATTTTAGCTTTTATACCTTACATATGACCACCGCGTGTCACGTAATGGTCACACATAATTTCGTTATATTATATTCAGAAATTAAAACGACCAACACAAACAAAGAAAGTCTTGCCGCCTGACGGTCAGCTGTTTCCCAGTTCTGTATACGTCGTTCCTGCCCTCTCATTCTTTAGACCAAGTCCGAAACATCTTATTCGCGCCCTCATAAAAGTAACTGCTTTGGCTCGTTTTTATTTCTGCCTCTGTACCTGTACGGCCACAGTATTTTAATAAACCGACTTCAGATCCATACTAAAGGCGACCATATTTCAAGGAATTAGGGTCTATTTTACTTCAGGTGATGGGGAAAATCATGTCTTGCCCACTTATATCTAGGACAAGACGACTCTTAAGGACACGAGGAATTTCAATTACTTTATTATGTCGTAATGTATTTTTATTTCAGAGGTATGAAGGTAATCAGTCAGTTATGTAGTCAATAAAATTAATGCTTCTGTTTTAGAATTTGATTAGTTTTAATATACTTTTTTCGGTTTCCGTAGATAGCAGTATCTCTGGAAATAAAATAACAGTGCTATCTATTTTAATATAGTTATATATCTTTCAGGATTTAGCTTCAGATTTGTATTTTAACTTTCTCATAGGTTCTAAGTATTAATTATTGAGCTAATAGATAATGGACAATACTCTATCAGTATGAATTAATCTTTAAAACAAATAAGATAATGATGTTAGGATCGTTCGGTAGTTTATGAGATAAATCTTTCCGATTTTTTTACTATTACAAGAGAACGGGAAAAGGAACACATAATTCACAAAGTCTTATGCGCGCTGCCAGTCTTTGGCAGGAGTACGCCCTATGCCAAGCCCCATGAATATGTTAAGCAATGTTTTTTACCAAAGTTTTGTTTAGTGTGTTGGCTGTCAGTGTATAGTCGAAAATCGGTCATAATTAATTTTCACATTTTTAGGGTTCCATAACTTAAAAGAAAATACACGGAATCCTTAAAGGATCACTTTGTTGTCTGACGGGTAGAGTGTCAGTCAATACCCTTCTTTTAGGAACTCGAAAAAGTATCAAATTGAAATTCGAATCAAATACTCAGGTCTATTGTCTCTTAGAGCTGTGAAAAAACTAAACTTCTAAGCCAACGCAATCAAAAGATACAACCGTTTATGCTGCAAATTTTCGATACTAAACCTACAGGGTTTTGATTTCCCGTTAACTCAAAATCTTGAAATATGGTACGAAGCAACGTCTTATATCATAGATAACGGAACAATTATGAAAAGCATATTTTTTTAGCAACATCATATAATAAGCCATTTATTCTGCAAATTTTTGATACTCGCAAGGGAATTTAAATCAACAGGGTATTTTCCGTGAACACAGGATCTTGAAGTTTGATACGAAGCAACGTATAATAGCACACATAAAGGAAAAATTGCGAAAAGCATAAATTTTTAGTTACATCATATGAACTCATCTCATGAACTCAGAATCTTGAAATTTGGTACGTAGCATCCTATTATAGATAAAGGGAAAATTGCAAACAGCATAACTTTATTGTTACATCATATGATATACGTACAGGTATGTACAGAAACCTCGGTGCGGGGGTCCGACTTGTACTTGGCCAGTTGAAGGACTGTCTTTTTCAATTTATTGAAGTTTCAATACTACTATTAGTAACTATATGTGACCGTAACTTAGTACAGGAAAGAGAAAATCATAATTCTACAGTATTAGAAAGAAATTCAGTTGACGGTATTTGAATATCTGACAGATTCTTACTTGTTTATGGGAAATAAAATGAACATACAGATGTTCATTCAACAACTGAAGAAAAAAGTGATCGCTTAAGAAATTAAAAACTCTAAATAGGCAATTATATTGCTACAAAGGACCGCTGTCAGGGAGAAAAGGTTCCAATACATTTTCCGCGGCCCAATCCAAAGAATTACTCACAGAAATTATTATAGCGGCTCGTTAAGAAATCCGGATTAAAGAGTTGAAGGGAAAAAAAGGTAAAATGTCCCTGTAAGTCCGCGCCGCAAAATTCTTAAACGCAGTCCTTGGAAATGGGATGATTACTTCATCAAAACACACTTTAAACGTGTTACGTAAATCTAGTACGATTCACCCCCTGCCACCCACTAAAGGGTGTGTTGGCGAGTAAGAGGCAAGGGGGAAAGTCACCCCAGGAAGTGGGGGGTAAGACGATATGGGCGAACGTGAGCGCCGTCAAGAAAACCTTGATTGCTTTTTTAATTAGTTTTTTTTTCATTCCCCCTTTTTCGCATCCCGGCGATCGTGCAAGAAATATGTATCAAAGTTTTATATATGTGTTTATGTTTTATTTATAAATATATATAACTGTTTACATACGACTGTAACGTTACGGATGACACAGTTTTTTTTTCAGTAATTTAAGTTTTACTGTTTCTAAGGTTATGAAATATAATAGTAATATGACTTAGTAATATGAACAGGACTTTAAATGAAGGTCATTTGAGACTGTAAAGGGGCTTAACTTAACTTAAAGGGTTACATTTATTTCTCGCTTGACAACTGTATATAAGAACGCTAATGCATAACTGCAAAATACAGGGATACGTCGACCCCTAATCAATTTAGAATTATTATCCATTTTCCCCCATCAACAGTGTAAAATCAAGAGCGTAAAAACGTCGTGGAATGTCCATTAGTCGCCCATAATGTCGTCGTCATAATGAGGGGAGAATGGGCTAAATCAGGTCTGTGGTGCGACCATAAGCGTTCCGTCACGTCCGCTTCTAGGTTCAGACAATACTAGTGTATATTATTTTTAGTTGAATTAGTTGAAAATAACAAATCTTTCTATTATGTTTGCAGTTTAATTACATATAGTTTTTATTAGAGCATTAGTTACTGTTAAACAAACGAACAAACAAACAACAACCCATAATGTCCCACTGCTGGGCTCGGGTCTCCTCTCAGGAGAGGGTTAAGGCCATACGTCCCCACGCTGGCCAAGTGCGGGTTAGGGTAGTTGCGTGCCAATACGTTGTGGCTACGTGAATCTTGCCGTTGGATGTTTTTAAGCCGCCCAAAGGCCTCCAACTAAGCTTCACGACTGTTATCGTATGATAACAATCGGGACCGACTGCTTAACGTGACCTCCGAATCACGGAGACGCTCATGGTAACATGCCACCAGCGGTCACCCATCCAGGTACTGACCGCGCCATCGTTGCTTACCCTTGATGATTGTTTCTAATCACCGAGTGCAACTGGGCTTGAGCGCCTCCGTTACTGTTACTACCATAGTAATTGTAGTTTCTCAAAATTTAAAGTTCAAAAATATATCGGCTAGTCTGTTTGAACGTTAATACATATTTCAGAAATCCTAAAAAACTTGTTATCAGACGTAAGTCGAAAGGTATAGTTTGGTTCGTTGCACAGACTTCTAGAAGATATGTACTATAAAGAATAATCAACTACTAACTGATCCGCGCCATTAAATTGTCTGTCATATTGCATTTTTGTTCGACTGTTGTAGCTCGATAATGTTAAATAAGCCTAAAACCTATAGGTTTTCCTTCCTTGATAAATGGACTAGTCAATCATGAACATTCTTTAATTCTAAATAGATAGTTCCTTATATTGGAGTGTTCCAATAAACATACTCTTGCCTCAATTTTGCGGTACGGAGTTATTTAAAATTATTACTATATTATTTGTAGTATATGTTTTACTTTATCTTTTTCATCAAATTTATACATTTCATCGCAAGAAATTAAATATTATTATGTCAGTTGTTAATTGCCTTAGAAGTTAAAATTAAATATACTCAATATTAGTAAAATATAGTTAGCAAATTGTATAAAATTATTATATATTTTAGAATTTACACATTATGAACCGACAATAAGTGCGATTAGGCAAAAGGCGATTTTGGCTTATATAAAATGTGACCCAATGAACAGAATGTCGTTTTGTAGAGAAAATAAATTCAGAATGTATTTTAGTCTTGTATGACACACACAGGCAAGGTTGTATTCAAAACACACGCACACAGCGACAGAGTTTTAAGTCTCGAGGCGTCCCCACTAATTTATACGTTCTTTCGCTTTCATTATAATTATTATTCTTGGCAATTTATTTTCGCACACGAGGGGGCAGTGTCTCCCTAAAGGGAGGACGGGGTGGACTTCTTACAAATTCCCGTTTTTCGGTGGAACTTAACGCACCCTTTTCTTGGCCCTTTTTGTTTTTCATTACATTAACTTTTGAGACGAGGATAATGTGTTGTTAGTGTGTGAGTGTAATTTTTGAGGGTAATGAAACCGTTGCTTTTGTTTGGTATCCAGTATACTACAATAAAAAATAAACATAATAGCAATATTAGCTTTCACTTTTAGTTGTCCCATCTATCATCTTTGTTGAGTTATATCATTTCGTATTAACGTATTTCATTACTTTTTTTTAAAAAAGTCTTCAGTTTTTAAAGATATTATATAGGAAAAAACAGTTCTCAACCCTAACTCTTCTAGAGTAACATGCATAACACCTTAACTATTTCGACAAGTCTCTCCAATTCCACTCAAAACTTTAAAGAACACAATTTACGTTCACATGCACAGAAACGACGAAGAACTTCCACAAAACAAAAACGATTACTACAGACTTCGACTACTTGAAAACAAAACGCAATTTTCTCTTAAGAAAATGAGGGAACTCTTTCTCCCCATTGAAAAATCATCAACACCCACCGCGTATGTACCCGCCACCGGCCACCCTGCAGGGGGGAAGATCTACGCCGCCGACTTGCGTACGCTTTAATTAAAAATAAAACATAAGAACGATGTAACTGGATGAGCCGAGGAGCGAAGGAAAAATGAAAGAGAAAGCCGTCCACCCCCTGCCTAGGAATGGGTGTAAGGGAGGACTGGAAACCGCGTGGAAGTCAGTCGCAGAGCGACCGCCGGGGGGACCAGACCTCCCTCCGCATGCTGCTGTGTCACAACGGAATGACATCACTTTTCTTGTCGCTAATGAAGAGAACGTCTTGGATGGTTGCCTTTTTACTCGCTAAAGGCTTTTTCTTCAGACCATGCGTTCTTAACCCCCACAAATTTATTTAATTAGCTTTTTATTAAAATGAAGATTCCTTAAAAGAGCACCAACTTGCAAATGTAAACATTTTGAACATGTCTACACCAGTTATTGAAATTTATTCCGCTAGGAAATCCTTCTGAGTTTCAATTTAAATAATTCACATCTCATAAATAACATCGTGAGCAGCGACATACTAAAGGACGGTGAACAGGATGTCTTAACAAAACAAAACGTCGAACGAAGCTGTCTAGACATTTTAATTTTCCTATCTTTACGTTTCGCGGCATCGACAGATCAGACTCTTTCATTAGTCTCCCCCGCACATGTGGAAGAAAATCTTTGATGGAGACGTCGTTAGTGGTGCGAGCGATAAGAGCATTACAGTTTAATGTACATTCAATATTGTACCACATCATTATTTCGTTGAAACATTTTACTTTATACGGAAAAGTAGAAAACAGCAACTTATATCTGTAACCTAAATTAAGTTATATTGGGAAAATGAAATTCAGTTCCAACAAAAAACTTCATTCTACTTTTTTGCGAATATTCTGTAATAGTTTCGTTTATAATGTTTTGCTCTATCAACCAATCTTGCTTTGACAATATGCAGTTATGTTTTATTAAATACGTTATTAAGATACAAACATCATTTACATAACTTTGACAATCTGTAAGCACAAAATAATTGTTGGGTGATAATTTCATAACTGAGTTTATTAATTATTACGTTAAGAGCTCGAAGATTTGTGTCTATATATTAGACAATTTTAGTAAATTTTGTTATGTATGCATGTAAGTGTTTAATAAATTTAACGTCATACTTTCTACTTTCCTTAACTTAAACTAAGTAACATCTGATATGGTTATACCTACCCCAATAAAAACGAGTTTCAAGTTGGTAAACAAACAATAAGGAATTTGAAAACAAAACAGAATTGGCAAACATCTCAATAAAAACCAGATGTGTACCCTCTCCGCATACGCTCTCACACTTATTCAAACGTAACTCGGTTGTGGGCACATTCTCATTCAATTTTCTAACCCATTTAAGTCTCAGACGAACTGCTTGCACCAAAAAAAAAGAATAACTCTTCGACATTTCCAACCGTAGGTTTTCCACGATATAATTTCATAAGCAGTCGGCGTATGTTCGTTTTGCCCCATTTTTCCCTTTTGAATTGATTAGGTCGGTTCATATCGAGTTGTGAATGGAGTTCAAGTGTTTTAGTATTTTTTGTACCATGAATCGGTTCATTCAGTGGTCTGGTATTTTGTGAAGAAGAAATGCTTTAAAATATAGGTATTTTATGAAAGTGTAGGTAATGAAAGATTCTAAAAACTTTATTCGTTTAATATTCGGAAAAGAAATATTATTCTAGGAAATTCTTTATTCATACACTCAATATCTGTAGATCGGAATTTTTATAAGACGATAAACTTTTTTTAAATAATTGTCACAACAGCATCATTTTTATTGAAATTGGACGTTTTTAGGCACTACATACACTACATATCGTTTATGCCAAGAAATTAAAACCTCTTAGGTCTCGCCGGAATGTTTGGACTCTTTCCAAGATGATTGACCCAATTCACACTGGAACCTTTATTGTATATACATAGGCTAAATATACTAGTGTTATTGTTAACGTTTTTCACTCATGCACATCTAATACCTGCTACTAATTGAACCCGACTGCGAAAGAAGGAGGGTTATGTTTCTCGAGTGTATGTATGTTTTTATATTTGTTTGGCAATTTTTTTGAAATTATACTTATTTTGGCGCGCTAGGTAAAAATAATGAGAGTAAATTTTTACGATGCGCGCGCACATCGTCACGAAAGACTGACACCCTGTGAAGTTAGCTATAGTCAACAGTTTAGTTTTTAATTTATTATCTTATTACGCCAAAAAAGTTTAACTTCTAATACGTGCACATAAGTATACACCCACTTTTTTTTTCTTTTCATCCCTTCTATCTTTTATGTTCTTCAATGAATTTAATATATATGGCAGATTTTAATGTTATCGGTTTTTTTTAAAGTGTCGCACGTTCCAGTGAGTCGGAACTGAGTGCCGCAAGTTCCAGTGAGTTGGAACTGAGTGCCGCAAGTTCCACTGAGTCGGAGCTGTAGTCCGCAGATCCCAGTGAGTCGAGATGCATGGGGTGCGCGGTGCTGCGGTGAGGTCCCCAGTGAGTCAGGGCGGTCTCTGCGTAGTGGCTGGCTGCTGCGTAAACGGGAGAGAGATGCTCTGCTCACATGAACCGTAGGCAGTGTGCTGTACCTAGACGCTGATTAGGCCGTAGGGGTAACCAGGCTAGAGCGGTCGCATCCTACATGTGGTGTATCCCTGTTGAGGCCGAGGTTGCTGGCTGGCTGAGACTTGCTATAGGAGTGAACATGATGGTGGCGCGTTGACTGTTGATCCACTCCTTCAAAAGGTGCTTCCAATCACGTCGGGGTCACCACTATGGAGGAACGGGTCACATGTCCCTCCTCCACAAAGAGAGTATCCTCCGACCAGGCGAGGTGATCATGCCTGACGGGCCACTACCCCCAACGGTTGCTGTTGGCAAGCTGTATGTATGTTAATCGGCGTAAGAACTTCTATTGCGCGATGCAGGATTGGGAGTTTCTTCGTATACTACGTTACGGCGTAGTATATTTCTGCGGCTGTATGTGGATGTCACCACAATATATCTATCTAACACCTTTAAACGAGCAATTCTTGTATATCTACAATCTGAATCTCGGAAAAGGATCCAACGATTTTTATAAAATTCAGTATGCAGCGGGTTTCAGGCGCGGTTTATCGATCTAGTTAGGTTATTTTCTTAGAAAACTTACTAACAGGAAATTACCGCATAAAGCCCGGTCATCCAGGTGCTAATGATTTTTTTTAAATTAGCGGCTTGTGCAAATTCCTTATTATTTACCTACTTATATATTAATCAAATCAAATTGTTATATTTAACCTTAATGCACACTTGAGAATTCGGTCTGGTTAGTTATGTTGACACTCTCTGTTCATCATCTGCCAACTAAATGGACCAACGATCTGTACAACATAAAAGAGGAATTAAATTGCGATAGTCAAGGATAGTCAAGGATTAAATTGCGATAGGCTTAACTATATGATACACTCAACTAACATCAAACTATATATTTACGTAATTGTCACAAAAATCCTTAAACTCCGGGCTGTTACCCGGAGTTTAAGGTTGAACCGGTTAGAGCCTAGGGTAGCACGTAAAGCCGCCGGTCTTGTTCCTTGTCTCTCCCCGGTCGTGTCGGATGGCTATCGCATCGGAGGTCAGAGAATGAGTTAACAGAGAGTGCGCCTGTGTGCGTGTGCTTGCGTAGTTGGCTGGTCTCCGTTTGGACTAGCCACCGTGATAGGCAGTAACTCATTGTCATTTATGTATATCATTCACAAAGTAAAATTGCAAATCAAGTTTCTATCACATTATCTTTGTCTTTTGCATCATATCAATAGGACATACACATCAGCAGTCTTCAATAGTTCACTACTTAACATGTCTCCCCTTAGAAATACTTCCTGTACTGGTCTATTATACAAAGCTGGTATATTATATCGAACGGCTTTATCATACGGTGTGTAGTACGTACACACCTTATAGTTTATATTTTATTTGAAACTTGCTGACAATATCCAGTCTTATCCCTAAAATGATGGTGTGTAATATGAGTATTTGCAGGATTGTCAGTAGCATCAGATGAAAGTTTCGTCTGCTTAAAAGGTCAGCTGGTTTAGAGTATTTTTAGCAAAATAACTTAGTATTATAAATTTTTAAGTGAAAATATTTTTAACTTTAGTGGAGAAATTTTATTTGGAGTAAAGTGTGGCAATCGGATGAGGTACAGGGAGAGCAGTTGTACTCAGAAGAAATAAGTTTATTAAGATAAAGGAAATTTTGATGCTACACCCACTAAATTCTAAAAAGTGTATATCATCATCATCATCAGCCTATCGCACTCCACTGCTGGACATAGGCCTCTCCAATTTCACGCCACTTAGTTCGATCTATGGCTTCTCGCATCCAGCTCCTGCCAGCCGCTTTGCGCAGATCATCACTCCATCTGGCCTGTGGACGACGACGTAGTGTGACGTTTGCCGAGACGCGGTCTCCACTCAAGAACTCGTTTACCCCAACGGTAATCAGGTCTGCGGCCAATATGGCCAGCCCACGGCCACTCCAGCTTACTAAGTGTATATGCGTAAGACGTTTAGTTTTCGCATAAGGAATGGGTGGGCTTAATTCTTGTTGGCGTTAAAATAATTAAAAATACTTTTGAAATATTATGACATTATTAAATAATACATATAAATGATGATTAGATGTAAAAACACTTACTTTTAATTTTTATATGTCGTGATATTCAAGGAACCGCATCGTTCAAACATAACTATAACCCTTAAAATATATTATTCATAAGATTGTACAAGAAAACCACGAGGGTGCCAGTTTTAAGCTTAGCTAGGCCTGCTTAATGATCCAATTCCTGTCATGTTCAGGAAAGGGTTTACCCCCTAAAAAACTTGAAACAAACCCCGCAAAAACCGAAGACGTTCTCTCTATCGCACCACCCTGTGAGGAAGGTGGGGTAAAACCACCCACAAGGAGGCACGTTGAATAATTATAAAAGAAATAAGATAGACATTGACTTCGCCACGTCAGCCCGTAGATGAATAATAATGGATTTTTGTTTACGTGTGTATCAGCCTTTATGAGTCGTTATAAGCTTTTATGGATTCAAATATTGTTGCCTGAATAAACAGGTTATTAAGGCAGGCAAGGAATTTAACGATTTCGCAGTGGATATTAGCGAAGATAAAATGTATTTTGTGAGTTAATGGTTCTTAATTTCAAAAGATGTTGTGAAAGTATATTGAATAACCTTAAGATTTATTATAGTTTATTATAATGTTACATGATGTGTTACTATTTGAACTAAGACTCGCATGGCACATTATACAGTGTAGTTCCCATATAAGTTTATCGAATAATAATTTTTAGTTAAGCAAAATCTGTTTAAACTAGCTAAATCGATTCCGCATAGTAACATGATTTATTTATGTACATGGAGACATATTCTGGGTATAAAACCTATTTTTACAGTTCTGTTATTTTAAGATTTCTTAAAATTTTCTACTTTAATTACTCTGATATTATTTATACTATTTTTGAAATACAGTTCAGATATTAAAATTACGTAAAATCTAAATAAGAAAGACAAAATAAAAGAAAGAAGAAATAAATAAATAATAAACCTTTTTGGACATTTTACACACAAGGTCATCTAGTCCCACCTCAAACGCAGCAGTTGCATACGATACCAAAACCTAAACTGTTAGGTATTCGCATTTTATTTTAGTTCTACTAATTTTTCATTCGATGATTGATTCTCGAAAATCGGAAATATCCAGATTTACACGTCAAGGATTAATTTTCACAGTATTTATCTCTAAATTTTCTTAGCTGATAGAGGTACACGATTTAGTTCTTTACACACACTACATAAACTTAACCTTCCAATATAGTTCTAGCGATAACAGTGATAAGTTTTGGAGAAAAAGTAAAAAAAAATCTAGGCTCTAATCGCAACTTGGAAAATGAATGAGAATCTCTTCGTGATATTAATTAAGAAAGTATTGAAGAGAAACTATATTTTACATAGACATCTTTTACAACTACAAAATGCAATACAGAAAATAATACATTTGATTTTTTTGCTACAATTCTCAGGTAAGTCAAGCTGAACGAATGCAAAGATGTAGCGAAAATGCCAAGTATTGAAGCGAAAGCAATAAACAGTAGAGAGTGCAAGAGGTGCAGTGCAGGAAAAGTAATCACGGTTCAACGTAACTTTGTTTGATGGCGACCGACTGCACAGTGGGCTGAAACACTGCTTCATATAGATTAAAATTTTAATTTTAAAACAAGTTTTTTTAGTTTTTGGTTATCCTTCTATTCAAACCTTTTTTATTAAATGACCTTATTGAAGATTATATTACTATTTGGCACGCCCTAGAGCCTAAGCTGTCCTACTAACTGTGCCCAAACTGGCCTAACCTGTCTATATGTTAGATTCGTCTTAGTCGTGAGAGTGACACTGGGTAAAAGTTAAAAAAATAATAAAAAATATTTTCTTTTTAGTTCTTTCGATCTTTTCAGTTCTTCAACGCATTTAATGAAAACAGCAGATATTGAAACAGTCGGTTTTAATTATATAATTCATTCGCTTTTCTAAAAGAGCTTATTGATTAACAGTTTACGCCAAGCAACACATTATAGCACATCTGAGATATTAATACCTTATATAAATAATGGAATAAAACTCAGTAGCAATAAATTTTGAATGGCAGTAAGAAATAACCTGTTAACTCTTATATTTGTTCTTACTTTTTACTGAACTAAAAGTCTTAAATCATACTAAACTCTATTTAGGGATATGTATTACGTTGCCGCCATGAAAATATTTTGGTTTATCTTCAAAAACGTTTGATAAACCATTAAGGTATACTAAATAGCAAATTTTTAACCTTGAAATAGTATTTAGGTTATTTTTTAAAAAAAACCCTTAGCAATGAAGGTATTTAATTTTTTTTATCGGACATAATCTATTAAAAATCCCACAGCCCAACCACGTTTGTCGTCGGAAAGCGACCAGGCAAGGGAAGGTGGAGGCAAAGCGGAACAGTGTAAATTGATTACGAGTAAAATTGTTAGCCGATGAGTGCGACTACTTATATGCACCTTGGAGGTAAACGAGATGTCTTGGAGACGATGGTCTTTAATGGAATGTTATTTGCTCGCGTTTATAGTGGAGTACTGTGTGATAATATGTTAAAATTAAAGTTGAACGATACCTCTCTTTGTTAATTTAAATGTTTATTGAAAGAAAATATAATCTCGATATATAATCTAGATAATCATTTAGGATCTAGCTCGTATTTTTTTCAGATTTGATGATTGCTGAAAGAAAAAGTTTAAAGGTGATATTTGGTGACCGTTATTTACCGCCGTGAACAATACTATATCTGCACCTATTATGGTGAAAAATTTTTTTTTCATAAGAGTTTTATTGAGATTTGTTGCCCGCTTCTGTATTAAGATTATTATAATTTAATCTTGATCCCCAGTTGTGTTGAAAATTGTAGAACATACACACATACAGTATCTAGCAACATTCTAAATCTATAATTGTGTAAAATATAAATGCGATGAGAATTTTCTAAAGAAACTGAATTTACTATTGGATAGTGTTGAAATAATGATAAATTACACTAAGAAAAATCAATCAATTAATATGTATTCATAATTTTGTAAAATACTAATTTGCGGTTGTTTGTAAACGAAAACCTGAAGAGTAATTAATTATTCTGTAATTACATTTTAAAATATCGCACTCTTGTCATTGGGTAAACTTAAGCTATATCTGTTTATTCCATAGTACAACAATAATATAATATAAAAAGTGTCTATTGTTAATATTTTAGTTCAACATACGTATATAATAAATTTTAAACACAGTACAGTATTATACTTATTCAAAAATTTGAAGCTTGTTCAGTACAAATTTTGAAGGGTGACCCTTGAGTTAAAGCTATTCCGTAATCCATTTCAAATTGAGACAAAGAAAATAAAATACACAAAAAACAAAGCTCGGCTCACATGCACAGAGTATAATTAAAGAGTAGAAATGAATATTTAAATATCTGTGGAGGGCTCGCGTCACAATGACGAGCGGGCCAAATCTAAAAAGATACGTATTTTTGGCTCTCAAGTCCCGTCTACACTGAGATATTTGGGGCTCATATATTTTATCCTTAATTGTGTCTTATTAAATAAGACTTAGTAGGCTTCTTGGAAGTATTTTGCGGTTGATTAAATTTTAAGTGTATTATTGTTTGTTTTTCTTTCTTTCATAATGTGGGGATCAAAAAAATCTCACTTATAAAATTTTTATACCGAAAATTCGTCGTCATTAAACTTTTTACACTTAAAAATAGAATAGATCGTTATTATTGCAACTGTTCAGTTTCGATTTTTGAAACAACTAAATTTCGCTGATTACTTCTGTTTGATTCTTGTCGTATCTTTGTTCCTGTCTACCTTTTGGGTATCTTTCTCTTTTGTGGTTTAAATTCATTTTATACCTGGAACTTTAGTTATCAATATCCCGTTTTTAAGTATTTTATTTGTTATAAATAGGTAGACTTACAACCTATCTTTGTTCCACGTTCCGGTATATTGCCTTTCCGCTATTATATGTTTCCTTACCTTTACTTTGTTTCATTCAAATGTCAACTAAATAAAACTTGACGCTGGTGAATGAACAGAAGTACGAGCCAAGTTCTTCTGCCTTACAGGGAGTCTGCCTACAGCTAATTTAGCAAGAAAATAGTTGATTGATAGTAGATTGAAATCACGCTTTCTTATTTATTTCTCAAACAGAAAACTATAGATTTGATAACCTACATTCATGACTTTACACAAATAGACAGGCATGTCACAATGATATCTATTAAAAGGGCTTGTGAAATATATGTCCTCAGTGTGCCTCTACCAACTCTGTCGACAGGGCAAGCCAAAAATACAGATATACGTTGAGGGGCAGAAGAGTTTGCCAAAAATTATAATTTTAATTGCGGTCCCCTTTACCCCATTCTCCCCAGGAAACTGTGACTTGAGCTATAAATATGTAACATACCTGTTTTTTTATGATTTAATTACTTTTTGATATGTAAAAATGGGTTTGCGTACAATCATGACTCCTCGTTTTGTTTTAAGTAACTTATCTTTTAAAATCATGATAGAAATTAGGCATTTATGGTTTTAACATAAAAAAAATATATGGTTGAAATAAATACCTTTGAGATGGGATGCAAACAGGCTTACACAGACGTTAACTCAAAATAGGACACACAACAACTGCTAACTATTATCTAAGTACATAATTAATCAATAACGTTTTTGAACTTTTTGTAAATCAGAACAGTTTACAGTTTAAATATGTCTTATTGTCTTGTGAAAAAAGTTGTGTAGGTTCAGAAACCAGCCTGACATTATAGAAAAATTATTTCTTAGCACAACACTTAAATAAAGCCACACATAAAATTTTCCAAGCCGACATCCCTTAAATAAACCTCTCATTTCCTCTGAACCTTAAAAAATTAATGACTCCCAAAACACATACGCACAAAAACAAAGGGAGCTGAAGGTAGACAGCCGAAAATTCGCAAATAAAGCGGCAGTTAACAATTTCCTTTAACTCATTATCTGCGAATGCGTTTCGTATGCGAAATTGACGGGGGATTTTTGGTAACGATGTTGATACGTGTGCAATTTTATTAATTGCTGCATGTGTGGATAGGTACGGTAATGCTGATGCGGAAATAACGCTAGGGGTACTAATTAATGAGCAAGTTCATACATTCCACATGTTTGGTAGAGATAATTGGTTATTACTGAATGGAAGTGTTGATATACACAATTTTTTTAAGAGCAAATGCTTGCCTTAGTATAAAAACCGGCCAAGTGTGAGCCGGACTCGCGCAGGAAGGGCTCGTACAGTAGTAGTAAAAAGGGAAAAAATCACGTTTGTTGTATGGGATCCGGCTTAAAATGATTATTACTACCCTACCCAAGCCGAAGAAAATACATACGGAACCCTAAAAATGACATTTAATTCAGTGTGAGTTCAAGAGAATGCGTGAAACTCAATCAAATTCACTAGTATGACGGCTTTGAATAAATATTACACTTTTTTACTCGCCATTTCAGATACTACTGCCTAAAGAAGTGGCTGAGATAGACTGAAGGCAGAGTATAGTATGTTACGGAATACATTGCAACAAGAATTGCTTGATTTTATATACTAATTTTCAGTCAGCAGATGTATATAACCGAGATTAAAAGCCCCCTCACATGTGATTGTTAAACAAAATCACGAAATAGCTAAAAAATAATTAAAAGCTCATAAAAGATAATCTCGGAAATAAATGAAGTCCATTGAAACCTTGAACTTTAATAAATTCTAAGTCGAAATTTTTTTTTTATGATATAGGTGGCAAACGAGCAGACGTATCACCTGATGATAAGCGATTACAGCCGCCCATGGACACCCGCATCACCAGGGGCATCACAAGTGCGTTGCCGGCCTTTTAAGAAGGAGTACGCTCTTTTCTTGAAGTTTTGAATTATATTAAGACACACACTTATTACACATTGGTATAGCTCTTGTAATAGAGGTTAAACCTCTTGCTGTCCAGTGGATCTATTGAAAGGCAGGTAAGAGCCGAAGGCATTGAATTAAAATGTTCATCAGAAATATTGGGGAATGTAAACATTAGTTCGAATAGTTCAGATCTATCCATTGTCGAAAAGAAAGATCTTCTTTCTTTCAAATTCGTCTGTTTCTGTTCAGAAAATTCAAATAATGTGCAGAAATGATTTCTTATATTAACGTATCGTATAACGGAGAGAAACTCACTCAGATTCAAGAATTTCATTAAAAACTCAAGGAAATATTATTATTGTTTTTCATGAACACTTTAGAAATATGAGGTAGAGTTCATCTAAAGCCAAGATTACTGCACAGTACGTACTCGAGTGAAGTTAAATAGGTTTGGTTTCAGCGGTCGGCATCTCACCGGATAATGTGCTTCGAAGACGTTTCAGTGTAGACAGAGCTTTATATCGATGCTTCAAGTCGATATGTTCCGATAAAATGTGCGTTTGAAACTACACTAGTCGTAAATGTTATATGTCAAGACAATTATTTTTCTTTATATTTATTAACATTTAAATCTTAAACTTAGAAAGTTATTTTTGCTTCAGTGTGATACTAGTTTAAAAAAAAAAGGCCAAGCGAAAGACATACCCGCTCACCGAGGGTTCCGTACACACCTTTAGGTATACATTTGATGTGACCAAATATTTATGTTTTTCGCAATTTTATTTATCTGTGCTATAAGACGTTGCTTCGTACCAAATTTCAAGATTCTGAGTTCACAGGAAGTACCTTGTAGGTTTTGATTCCCTTGTGAGTCTATAAATTTGCAGCATAAACGGCTGTATCTTTTGATTGCATTGGCTTAGAAGTTAGATTTTTTCACAGCTCCAAGGAACAGTAGGCTTGATAAATTTTTCAGCTTAATACCTCTACGCGTTCCTGAGAAAAAGAGTCTTGACGGACACACGGACATCAAAGTGATCCTATAAGGGTTTTTTTTTCTTTTGAGGTACGGAATCCTAATAAACTGAAACCTTTATACAATATGAAACTTAATAAACATAGTATATGAAACTATATTCTTTAACTAGTATGTTTTTTTATGTAAGTATGAGTTCAGTATGTTTTTTGACAGTTTCTTAGTAAGTAAATAAATACAAGTTATATTGGTTAGTATTAAATTAACTAAAAGAATAACATACACTGAATTATAGTCAAGATCGGGGTCTTGGGTTTTACTGGCTGTGCATAGAATAGTGACTGGGCAGTATACAATCTTTCACCCCCTTTTTTATCCCCTCACAACAATTTTTTCGCATCAAAAAGTAGCCTTTGTACTTTCTCAGGATTTAAATTATCTGAGTACGAAATTTTATTTAAATCGATTCAGTTTTGGCTTGAAAACGCGACAGACGGACAGAGTTACTTTCACATTTATAATATTAGTTAGGATTAAATAAATATTTTATTTTTTAAACATTTCGGTCAGTAATTTTTCTCTTATAAACTCCACCTTAAATAAGGCCATGATTGACTAACATAATTTAACGCTAAAGTTCCGCTACAACGGCTGACGATCACGAAAACAGTGTGCTTGTTCGACTTCTATTTTAAGATTGTCTAGAAGACAATCCTTCTCTGAAAATATAGCTCCATAAATATTAACACTCAGTTTTATCGATACGATGGTAAGGTACTCTAAAGGGGGAGTGGGGTCGGGCGGTAACTCATGCAAAAATCCCGTCTCAGGTAGAATGAAGTCCAAGAGCTTAGTAAGACACGATGAAATACAAATGTAGCAAAATATGGACGTTGAATACCTGAGTGACTATTTTTATTCTTATACTGTATCGATTTTATAAGTGCACGTTAGAGACTGTGTGTGTGCCTCTGACGGAGACCAATACATATTTTGGGTCGTTGAGCCATCGGAGTAAGTAAGTTGTCCGTTCTAGGACATCGTAACCGTGGGAGAGCCACGCTCCGGCATGCATGGGCCGGCTCGACCGCAGTAATACTTGCCTCACCGAAAACTCGGGTGAAACAGCACTTGCGCTGTTTTTCACCGAGTGAGTGAGAATACCGAAGGCCCACAGTCCAACCCTTCCCATCCCCTAAGGTTGGCAATGCACTTGTGACGCCTCTGGTGTTGCTGGTGTCCATGGGCGGCGGTAATCGCTTACTATCAGGCGATACGTCTGCTCGTTTGCCTAACATATTCCATAAAAAAAATAGGAGCCCGATATATTTTTGATAAGTGACAACTGCAACTGAACCTGGACACTTGCAACTCAAAAGTACCAAGAGTGTTGCCATATTTTAAGTCTCTCCCTATAAAATCAGGGAGTGAGGAGGTTTAGTCTACGATAACCGTACTCACTCGTGGATGATTATGAAACTATCCGGTTTAAAAACCCTTTACATCCTCAGATGTAACTTTAAAAGTTTTTAACTAAGAAACCAAAATGCTGATAAACGTATGTAATTATTACTAAATACATATTTAAAAAGATAAACTATACTCAGACACAACACATTATCTATTCACTTACTAAAATGTATACTAATTGAACATACAACTTTTGGCTTGGAAGTTAGGGTCACTAACCCCTCATTCTTTCCGCCAGCATATTGCTCCATATGATGACGAATTGTTTACCGAAATATGACGTCATTGTACAAAATATCTAAGTACCTATCTAATTATATTTTTAATACTTACCTGTTCATTCTCGTACAACATTCGTGAGTACAGACAAGTACTTGAGACGGCTTCTCTTGTCTTTATGAAATACTTGAGTGGACAGGTCTTTTCCTCTTTTGTTTTTTATTGCCTACCCGCAACGGACGACGGAATTTTTACTGTCCTGTGTATGTGTGACTAGCTTTTAATATAACTACTTACTTAATTAAAATTTTGAAAGATTAATTTCAGTTTTACTATTCAAATCATTAATGTGATGGATGAAAAATTCATGATTAGCTCTTGACTACAGCCCGCTCGCGAATACTGTGAGTTTCCATACTTACGTCTTAGTGTGATGTGTACAGTGTTTACAAAATACAAAGAATCAGACACCAAAATTTCAAATTCCTTAGCCCCAGCGGTTTAGGCTTTGCGTTGATGAATTACTTATTATTTACTGATGAACGATATTGACTAATAGCTGAGCCCGTGTGCCTGCGGTTGTTGTGGTACCGCGGGTAACAACCGCTGGTAACAACATCTGCAGGCAACGCCGCGGGACAAAGCTGGTCGTACCAACTCCTTTGTGGGCTCATGCATAATACTTTGCTGAAGATCATCAGCAACAACCCATAATGTCCCACTGCTGGGTTCGGGTCTCCTCTCAGGCCGAGTGCGGGTTGGGGACTAAAGATCATGACATGATCAAATGCATAGTTTAACATTCATTTTTATACATTACCAAATAAACCATTGACCAAGATCATATGAGGTTTATTTTTAAATATATAATCGCATTATTAAAGGTCTGTGGCTTTAAGCTTTCAAAAAAGATTAATTCAAACTTACATCCGCATTTTAACATAAATCCAAATAAATCTTCAATGCAGCCATTATACAATACATCGGCTGCCAATATTAATTTCCTCTTGTTGTTTTGTTTACACTGCCGCTATTATAAAGTAGATGGTCCAATAAATCCGTACGTAGCTGTCAGTGTAAAAATAATATTGCGTATCAGTTCTATTTTGATGTGTCAGTTGAGTGGGTGTTGGCACGCCACTGAAGGTTACTCCTGCTTCGTTACTTTTAGTTACCCTATACTTTTTTTAAATTTAATTGGATAATATATTTAAAAACATATGAAAGTACTATTATTGAGAAAAAACAATGTTTCAGCATTGAAAATTACTAAGAAACTGTTTAGCAAGTAATTTAGTCACTTTAAAAAATAGTATTTGTGTTTAACTTAGATACGTAAATCGTAAAAAATAAATTATTTAATAGATTTAAATAATTTATTTTTTACGATTTACGTATTTCGTAAATTGCTTGTTCTTTTGGTAGTTTAATATTTTCTCAATAATTTAAAAAGTAAGCAAGAACATGGATAATCTTACTGGTAAAATGATCTCTTCTCTCAAAGTGTAGATTATTATATTTTTCACAAGTAAATATAGTTATTTTTGCTATAAGATTTAGTGGTTACTGGAAACTCATGCTGTATATTTACACCGTATTCTTAATGTTACTTATTTCATTATTAAATATGGTCTATTAAAATTATTTTTCGCCTCTAACCAAAAAAAAATACAATATTTGTAAGCTAACTAGATTTTGACCACAGCTCCGACTGCGTGTATGTCACTTATCGCGGTAAAAAGCATATGTCCTTCATCAAGAATTCATGACAAATTTCATTAAAAACAGTGCAGCAGCTTAGCCATGAAAGCATAATGAAGAAATAGACAGATTATATTAATGTTGACCGGATCAAAATGGATATTTCCCTAAATGGGAAGAGACCTTACAACAAGGACGTTCAAGGCGTGGCTGTGGTGTCCATTACACCTTAAATGATATCGACAGCTCAGCTTATGGAGTCGGCTCACGATTGTTCCATGTATTCTTATGGTAATGTTTGGACTGGAGGAAATTTGTTGTAATTGAGTGACAGCTCTGACGCACCTAAAATATTATGCTTACCTAAATTTAGAAAAGAAGTTTTTCTCACTAAAATATATTACACTAAAATAATTTGTTTATTTTTATAACAAGTTTAGGTAGTTACTTGTATTGTGTTTTGAGCTTAGCATCAGGCGATACGTCTGCTCGTTCGTTATTTTTTTTATGGTATAAGGGGTTATACCATAAAAAAAACTATATGACGCAATAAATAAAATTAGGAAAATTCGTGCGTTGATGAACACTGGTTCAAATTCAAATTATATACAAAAAATAAACCGGTAATTTTTCTAATTGGTATCGAAAGTACTATTTTATATAATATATCTCAAAACACAATACAAGTAACTACCTAAACTTGTTATAAAAATAAACAAATTATTTTAGTGTAATATATTTTAGTGTGCCTTGATGAACACTAGAGTAAATATAAATTATCCGCCAAAAACAAACCGTATTTGTCCGAAATAATGATGTTTAATACTAACCGGGACATCTCGACCGACAGCTATTGATGTAGGGAATAAGTTGTTAGATTGTTCTAGGTTGTAATTGAACTTTTTTTTTTCATGGCAAAGGGGGCAATCGATTAGACGTATCGCCTGATGGTAAGCGATTACCACCGCCCATGGACATCCTCAACATCAGAGGCGTCACAAGTGCGTTACCGGCTTTTGGGGAATGGGGAGGGTGATGGGGGAATGGGTTGGGGTATGTCCTGTCTCACTTAAAACATAGTGCAAGCACTGTTTCACACCGGTTGTCTGTGAGGCCGTGGTATCGCGAGCGTGTCTCTCCCACAGAATTACGGGACATGATGGGAATTTTAGTGGCCTAAGACAGAGAAGGCAGAAAACTTAATAAGACGAAAAGTTACTAAAACCATCCGACGAGTAGACTAAAAATTACTCGTGCTCAATAACAGTATAAACAGTTAAGCTAAAAAACTAAATACATTTTTTGTGAGTTTTTTAAAACACGTCATTCGTATCTATTGCGTGTTTATTCAAGAACACGAGTCTTTCACAAACGTAGATGATAAAAATGTAAACTAAATGTACAATACCATTCGTTTTCAAAAACTTAACTTGCAACAAAAAGGATCCCATTTATTTAAATTAAAAAAAAAACATACGCTGGCAATACTCTTAAAAGTATTCATACGGTGTTGTCACAACACATTGAAGCTTTAGAGTTCCCTTAAACTACAAAAAATATTATATTATTTTTATATTTAAACTTACGCTTAAGCTAAATAAATATTTTTATTTAAATATTTTTCTACTCGACCGTAGTGGTACCAGGCCTCAGGGCCACACAGAAAAACGGTGTGAATCAGCGCTTGCGCTGTGTTTCACCGAGTGAGTGAGGATACCGGCCCATCCCCATCATCATCCCTCCCCATCCCTCCCCATCCTCCAAAGGCCGGCAACGCACTTATAACGCCTCTGCCCATGTGCGGCGGTAATCGCTTACCATCAGACGACACGTGTGTTCGTATGCCCCCTATTCCATAAAAATAATATACATGAATGTTTCAGATTTTAGTGCTCAAATTTCTATGGAATTAAATCCTAAATTTAAAGCTTTTTTTAAACCAAAAAACAGAAAATCCGTAAACAAGATCTCAGTGGTCTGAAATAAACTTTCCTGCAAAACCGCAAAACTGGAAAAACTTTTATGTGATTTGTTCGTGGCCACTAACAATCCACACAAAAAAAATATACAGGACCTTTAGCCTCCCCCGACACATTTATAACACAAAATAAGAACGCATTCTTAAAAAATTTGCTTCCGCGTGCGGTATAAAGCACCCCATTCACAACACAATAGATGTTTTGTGCACGTTTAGTGCGGTTGTATCGCATGACCCGTCTGACGTGTGACAATGCCGTGTATGGGTGCACTTACTGAATTGTTTTTGTTTTCTATCCAACTTTTTCATTTTTTTATTCTTTTTAGTACGATATTTTCTTGTCGGAGAGCGCAATTTCAGTTTCTTGAGACATTCTTTATGCTTAGCGTTCACGTGGGTCGTGGCGGGAAAGTAATGTGTATTGTATATTCTATGTATTTTATGTGTAGGAAATCTTTGGAGACAGTCTTGAAGGAGAATGGAAATATAAATATGCTTCACTGTAATGTGTTTTATTTTCACTGAAAAATAGGTTTCCTGGGATGTCATAGTATATTATATATTTATGGTTGGGTTATTTTATGACTATTATTTATTTTGGATATTACTTTAGATTGTTTAGTATTGCTTTTTATAGGTAAGAACGAGAGTACAGCTTGTTTGAGCAACTAAATCTATTAAACGTAATCATTTCTATAGAAAAACTTAACTCAGATCCAATACCAATCCGACTTGTTAGCGTGGTAGTCCAAAATCTTCTCTCTAAAGAGAGGCCAGAAGTGGACATCAAGGACTGATAATGATGATGACTTAATACGAAGACAATTGACTCTAACTCAAATAAGCCTAAAAACTTATCTTATCGTGGGAGAGCCACGCTTCGGCATGAATGGGCTGGCTCGATCGGAGTGATACCATGGCCTCACCGAAAATCGGTGTGAAAAAGCGCTTGCGCTGTGTTCTACCAGGTGTGTGAGGGTACTGGAGGCCTACCCAACCCCTCCCCTCATCCTCTCCCCATCCCCGTCCCCATCACCCAAAGGCCAGCAACGAACTTGTGACGCCACTGGTATCGCGGTTGTCCATGGGCAGCGGAAATCGCTTATAGGTGATACATCTGCTCGTTTGCCCCCCTTTCCATAAAAACTAAAATACTAAATGAAGTACTAAATAATTACAGACGTTATTATTTTAATTCAAATCAATCCAAATGCAATTCTTGAAGACCAAGGATACAACCAAGTAACCAATGAAATAAAACCCAAAAGTGTAGAGGAAAAATAAACATTAGAATCAAAACCGAAGTGTGTCGGAAATGGGTGTTCCTCCCAATACGTAGCAATATTTGTCTCCCGATTGTAACAAGGGGAGTGGTGTGATGTTATTGGGAATCGATCATTTATTGGCTTAGTGACACAGTTTCGGGTAAGGCGAGTTTTTATTTTTTTACTGTATAAGTATTTTTGGGTCTACTTCTTTATGGCTTATAAATGGATTAACCGGTAATGGTTTATCTTTTAAAAGTGAATGTTCTTTGCTATAACTGAAAAATATCTATTCAGATATTCCAAAAAGCAATGAATTATCAAAAAAAATAACCTAACTGCGTATATTGTTTTCCTTTGATGTACCCAGAGTCATTCTCACGACTAAGACGAATCTATTGATACCGCTCAATCAAAAATACAACAAGCCGTTTAGGCTCTAGGGCGTGCCAAAGAAGTGTACAAAGACACAGTCGAAAAACATAACCCTCCATCTTTCGCAGTCGGGTAAAAAGTAAAACAAACTATGTTAAAAAATATTGAATTTTCAATTTGTGTTTCTACCCCAATTGTTATAGTTATTATTATTGCATAAACACATAATAAAATGTGTAGTCATTTTCGTTATTTTACGCTATTTTGTCAGCCATCAAATCTCTCCTCAGACATGCCTCATACCCACCACTTTATATCGAAAAGTAGTTAAACATGTAGCGAAGTTACCAATTCCCCATTTATTAAAAGAAGGGTTACACGATCATAGGGGTGTTATCGTTAAGTAATCGAGAACCATGGGGCTACAATCGAATCGGGAAAGTTGTGACGTAATAAAATGATACGGCTTCAATTACACCTTGTATGGGAAACTTGGGAGTATAATATTATGGGTAAAAAGTTTTATATGGTTATTGGTACAGTTCTAAGAGGGTCGTCAGTGTGACGTCATATATATTCCCTCCGATTTGCAAAAAAAATTAGTATGTACCCTATGTTGAGATGAATTTGAATTGAAGTTTGAAATAATAATAATAAATATTTCGGTCATCTAACACACAACGCCATCTAGTACCAAACTAAGCAGAGATATGACTGATATGAATAGATAAATACTTTTTTTTTAGTAAATACATACACACTATACGCTCATAGCCCCGTTGCACTCGGTGATTAGAAACAATCATCGAGGGTAAGCAACGATGGCGCGGTCAGTACCTGGATGGGTGACCGCTGGTGGCATGTTACCATGAGCGTCTCCGTGATTCGGAGGTCACGTTAAGCAGTCGGTCCCGGTTGTCATCATACGATAACAGTCGTGAAGCTTAGTTGGAGGCCTTCGGGCGGCTTAAAAACATCCAACGGCAAGATTTACGTAGCCACAACGTATTCTTGCCAGTCCCCAACCCGCACTTGGCCAGCGTGGGGACGTATGGCCTTAACCCTCTCCACAGAGGAGACCCGAGCCCAGCAGTGGGACATTATGGGTTGTTGTTCTTACACACTATACGTAGAAAATACCCAAACTCAGAAACAAATATTTGCAGGTCATACAAACATTTGGCCCGACCCAGGATGCGAATCCGAGACCTCATGGACAGCAGTCGCGTACGCTACCACGATCAACCGAGGCAGTCAAATATAATACATATACAACATATATATATACATTCGAATCAAAGAAGAACAAATATCTGTATAGGTACATCCATCCTAATAAATTTTATGCTTATAATATCAAGAAGGATGGATTACTTTTCCCTTGAATAATTAATCTGTGAAAGAACTTGTTGAAAACAAAACCATATATTTTCTGTTATAATAAATTATACTGCACTTTTTCCAATACACTGCTACATTTGTACTTACAGAATTCTAGTTTAACAAACATGGAAGTCAATGGAAGTTGAAGTATCTATTGAAAGTTGATCAGATTTTAATTACAGTGGTAGTGGGACACATATTCCTAATGAATACCGAATCTGTCACAAGAACTATGTGAAAGACATTCACTTCATTTGCGGTTGGATTGTGACTCCTATTATGGTTATTGCTGTTAATACCAATCATTTACGCCATGTATGTAAACGTGTTTCTTGAATCTATCTACAGTATCTTAATGTTAAATCTAAATTATGTATTTCAAATGCATTATTACAACACGGATAACATTGAGGTTTAAGTGTTCACTTCGCTGCTTTCTACTTCAATAAATGTTGTGGCTTCAAACCCCACATGGGACAACACTTTGTTGTTCTGAGGCAAATACGCGTATTGTTGTTCTGAGTCTGAGTTCTTTGTGTTCGTTTTATGTATGCTTGTAAACCATTATTTATATTAATAATGAGTATATTTAAATTAGTATCTAATATGCTATCCTTAACCTGATACGCATTACGAGGGAGGTGTTAATTGGAGCACCGCTAGTAATGAACATGTCGATATCATGACGTGTGAACCTCTTTTGAATTACGAATACGTTCGAAATTCGAATCAACTCATTTTTTTGTCTTTGAAAAGCGAAAATTTGTATTTTTTTCCGTCTACGGCGAAACCGGTTTTAGACAGCCTTGATATATATTTTTTTGTAATTTTCGATTTTTAATAAACGAATATTCGCTAATCTGTATTATACTATAATTGACCATTTCTTTCTACACACTCTTAAAATGATCTATTTTTGTAAATCATAACACACACATGGCAAATACCATTGGACACGGCCTTTTGTGTCACGCCTGTAGGTACTATTGTAAATAAACTGCTGATATGCATACTTACTTAGTCTTGACATGAATATTGTTACAAAGAAAACAAAACAAGGTTTCTTTTATTCTACTTAACATTTCTTTCTATTACAGTAAGTTAGTTTAATAAATTAAAACATAAAATATTTTACAATATGTAGGCGCGAAAATATGAAAACTTATTGAATAATCGTTTAAAAATTAAAGAATTCAAATTCAAAAGTAACATTTTGTTTATTATCGATTTCAACAGTTTTTGTGGCCAGAACATGTATATATTTCTAAACACGTACAGGTCAATTACACCCGGACACAAAATAAACGGTCGTGTGCATCACGCAATAGTTGTCCTTGGTGGAGAATCCTACACATATAGGCCCGTCAGCAATCTAATAAAACAATGAAATTAGAGTGGGTTCAATCACCAATAAATTTGCGCTCAGAATTCAAATTTAAGTTTGGAATCATCACAAAGTAATAACCCCCATTTTTCTAAAAAGCTTTTTATTCTGTTGAAATAAATTTTATGAAATAAAATTGAACAAATACAAAAACCTTCCAACTGATTGGCTCATCTATAGAACATCAAAACGATTACTTTTCTTTGAATTTGTTCGTTCGTTATTTGAAATAGTGACCTCTAAACGGTAACTGGCCAGCGGTAGGTCGTAGGTGTGGTTGTAAGGGTGCTTACACATTGATACAAGAATCATGTAGCGTTCTTCAAGGTAGTAGAGCCACGCTGATTTCGACACAAACGGGTCAACTCAACCGGAGCGGTACTACCTCTCACAGAAGACTAAACTGGTTTGACAGCATTCGTGCTATCGTGCTTCGTTGGTGAGTGCTAGACCAGAGACCAGAGGGCCAATGATGCAGAAGAATCTCAATAGGCCATCGGTAATGTGTGTATTCTGATCATGCTTTCCAACAGGAAGGGTGGAGGCACTTTGGCAGGCCTGTACATTATAATATTTCGGGCATCTAACATACTATTAAATAACATTATGGGCAGGCTAGACAACTGATATAAATATATATACATATATAGTTCTTTCGTAAATACAAGCATATTATATACAGAAAAAATCCAAAATTCGAATCATATGCGGGTAGCCAATGTCATAAGAACTTGAGCTACTTTTTTTAGACTAGCTTTGCCCCGCAGTGCTACCTGCGTTTGTAAAGGTACAACAATAACCACAGGTAACTCCGTGGGACTCAGCTAATTATGCAATGAAATGTAGTATAATACCTCTTAAAATATAATAGTTATGTAATCGATAATTGTTAAGTAGTACCATACAAATTACTACAATTTTATATGACGCTAAACAATATAACATTGCTTAGCGTCATATAAAATTTTAATTATATACATTTTTTAGATTATGTTTTCAGTTACCTGAAACCTAACTAACTAACCTATATTCAATGCAAATAAATCTCATTTCATTTGATATAAATATTTTTTCAAAATAATGTTTTTTTTTTGTAAATACGTATAAACAATGTGGAAAGCCCTCAATGAATTCAATTGCGATCGTAATTTGAAACGTGTTCGAAAATTGAAACAGCAGGTATCGATGCACTGGCGCATTCTGTAAGGCCGTCGATTCAACCTACTTTTAAAATTAAATCAAGTACTTACACTCGCTTAGACGATTAGAATCGAGAGCAATATTCGATCTAACATTTGTTGTAGAATGTTTCTCATTTTCCTGCATCAAACTGAAAAAAAACGAACAGTTTCAGTTTCTTCACCATGGGAGAGCCTCGCTTTGGCACGAATGGGCCGGCTCTACCGGAGTGATACCACGGCCTCACAGAAAATCAGTGTAAAACAGCACTTCCGCTATGTGTACCGAGTGATGAGGATCCCGGATACCCATACCTCAAGAATCTATCCAAAAAGTACTGGCCGCTAATTTGAATCACAACTAAATTCTTTGTAAAATTCATTATAAATCAGTTAAATTATCCTATTTCATAAAACTGCAAAATGAAAGCTTTGCCATTCATTAGAAAAAGGAATACATAATATATCCCTTTATTTGCGTTACCTCTATCGTGTTCACAGTTTTAAAAATAGAATATTCATATGCTTCAAACAGTATACAGTCATTATTTTAAAGACTGGCCATAAGTTGCTTAATACTTAAAAGTCAAAATTAACCCTTTTTTACAAAAAAAGTTTAATTTTGTCTATTGTCGTTGACTAAATTCTATACTAAATTGTTGCGGATTAAGTAAGACAAGTGAATGTTTTTCAATGTATATATATTTTTTTAGAAGCAAATTCAAAGAGGCGAAACTACTACAAATTTAGTATAATATAACATGTGCCTTTTCTATCTGATGATGAAAAAGCGGCGGCTAAATATATTTGGTAGAAAAAAAATTCATTTATTCAAGAATTTACTTAACTTAATAAAAGAGGGCACTAGTCCCTCTTATATTCACCTCATTGGAAATTATCTGATTAGAATTAATTATTTCCATACATAATTATACATATACTAAATGTTTTAAACTAACTGTCATTAACTTCACATTAGTTTAAAAGGCATAGACAAGAATTTCCTATGGTAAAAAACGTTATTACACACTCTTAAAGTCAATAAACAATATCAAAGTAATATATAACTCCCCATATCTCACACAGACGTCATTACGAATACGGGATTGTATTTTGAATGCGGTCACATCCCCGCATTTCAAATTAACGTTCGAAATTCAAACATCTGTGATATAACCGTCTCGGGTCACGTGACTTTACCGGGTTGAGTCGAGATCGAAAGGACAGGTAAGTTTGATATGAAAACGGAACACGATAGTATGATATGATAATGCATACTTCATACTAGTAATATGAATTCGAAAGTAATTCTGTCTGCCTGTCTTTCTGTCTGTCCATCTGTCACGATTTCACGGCTAAAGTGCTGCACCGGTTTTAATGAAATTTCACATCGATATACTTCAATTCTCAAGGGAGGACATCGGATACTCTTTACCGCGACATACACGGTCAGAAGCTAGTTTCTATTGGTATCACCATTAACACCCGCAATACCATAGGCGCCACAAGTAGGTTTCTGACCTTTGGGGAATGAGAAGGGGAATGGTGAGAGGGAAAAACACTACGCAGGCGCTGTTTCACACTGGTTTTCTGTAAGGCCGTGGTATCACTCCAGTCAAGCCGACCCATTCATGTTGAAGCGTGGCTCTCCCATGGTAATTATAACCACTGACTGTCAAGAAATATAGCGAAACAATAAAAAATATGAAGAGAACATCTCTCAACTAACTCCTTTTAATATACTTCTTTCATACAACCTTATTTGTCAAATGAGCATGCACCCTTATAAATAACGTGAACAAAACTACCCAGTTATTATTTTTAATGAAAACTATTCGTGGCTGCTACGAAGCATTTATCATTATAATTGTATGCAATTTTGCGGTGATTCATTAAGGAGTCTACACATGAGGGGCTTTCAGCGATACATTATGAAAAGGTTGCTTGCGTGAGGAACGCGGGAACTCTAGAATGTGTTGTCAGTAGAATAATATGGACATGACTTATCCAATTTAAATTTTGTTTTATTATTTTATTTAAAAGTCCACTACTAATTATATACATTTCTTTTTTTAATGAGTATTGATTGAGTATGCGAAATGTTTAGTTTGTGAAAATAAATATTTCATTGCTAGAATATAATTTATTGAATTACGTACGTGAAAATAATATTGAATATTTCTAAACTAATTTTTAATACTTATTTAGCTGAATGCTAAGGTATTCCTAAAACGTATATCCCTTTGTTTAAAAAAAATTGAGACCAATATAACGTTGATATATATAACCTTCAAACACAAAAAATAATTAACACGCTTTGATTGGCCTCACGTGTGTGTTTACTTGTTACCAAATTTTAATAGTGTGCTTTTTAGTTTGTTTAAACAAATTTATCAGTGGTGGTATTTTATTTCTACGTACTTCATTAATGTTATAAATGCAATTTCATATTTTAGTAGAACTGAAAACAAACAACAACCCATAATGTCCCACTGCTGGGTTCGGGTCTCCTCTCAGGAGAGGGTTAAGGCCATACGTCCCCACGCTGGCCAAGTGCGGGTTGGGGACTGGCAAGAATACGTGGTGGCTACGTTTACGTATTCTTGCCGTGCATGCTTGTAACTCCGTGATTCGGAGGTCACGTTAAGCAGTCGGTCCCGGTTGTTATCATACGATAACAGTCGTGAAGCTTGGTTGGAGGCCTTCGGGCGGCTTAAAAACATCCAACGGCAAGATTTACGAACTGAAAAAGCGTCCTATGAAAAACTTTCTCATAGTTGTAAACTTTCTTACGTAGCAGCAGGCCAAAGTCCCCTTTCGAAGGAAAGACCCATGTCCAGCAGTAGCCTTTTAATAGGTGCTAATGTAGTCTGTGATATTGTGCCTCGTAAAACTGAATTAATTTTCTAGACAAAATTGTCATGTCCATCATATTCTTTTAACATGACGGATAGCGGTAGCCGGGCTATTCGTTTTAGTTTCATTTATGACACTCATAATCCATTCAGGCTTACATACTTACGTATAACTGACATATCTGATGTATCATTTTGTAATGCTATTTTTCATAACTTTATTGAACAAACTGTAGTCAAGTATTTCTTTTACAGTTTTTAAGGTGGATTTGACTCATGACGGAGTGGTTTGTTCCGTCAATATGCGCCTTTTTACTACGCTGAGTATCGTGGGTTCATGCTTCACAAATGAAATTAACGTGACCCCCAAATTGTTGTTCATGGTTTAGGTAATCGTTGTGTCTGTTTCATGAATGTTTAAAAAGTCCCTCATATGTTCAAATCAATCTAATTTTATTTTTTGCGGGTCTTTAATTGAAAAAAACGTTACCAGAAAGGACATTGACAAACCTTGTCTAAATTACATTGTTCACATGTCTTTAGGCCATTAATCTGATCCTCTTTTCACTATACGTTATCATCCGATTTAGAGACGATTCACAGTCTAGAGATGTCCTTAGTGTGTGAATCCTTAATCATCCGATTCAGAATCGATTTATAGACTAGATATTTCCTTACTGTGTGAATCCGTAATCATTTGATTCAAAGACGATTCATAGTCTAAAGTTTTTCTTAGTGTTTGAATCTGTAATCATCCGATTAAGAGACGATTCATAGCCTAGAGATTTCCTTAGTGTGTCAATCCGTAATTATCAGATTCAGAGACGATTCATAGTCTAAAGATTTCCTTAGTGTGTGAATTCATAATCATCCGATTCAAAGACGATTCACAGTCTAAAGATTTTCTTAGTGTGTGAATCTTTAATTATCCGATTCAGAGAAGATTCACAGTCTAGAGATTTACTTAGAGTATGAATCCGTAAGAATTTGGTACAGAGACGATTTACATTCTAAGAAAATCCTTAGGATCGATTCATCTAATACTTTAACAATCCCTAATTTAAGATATTTAAACTCGCAAAATCTCGTATAAATAATATCGCAGACGGAAACAAACATATGAGGGGTTACCGCTAATTTATAAACGGTTTATAGCTAATACCCTTCGAGAGGAGACTGACACGCGCGCACATATAAATACAGAACTATCCACCCGTTTATGGTGTAAACATGTTATTAGATAATACCATGAGTTTGTTATGGTATTATAATGGGAAATATGTTCTATTTATTATGATAAATTTCTGGTGAAAATAAAAGGAATAATTTTCGTGATAGTATTTGGCAGCTGTTAGCAGGCGTAATTCAATCGAACAAGCATAAAAGAGGTCTGTTTCGTTTTTTAAAAGGTACTTAGTGGTAACTCTATAGATGCAATTTGTTGTGCAACTATCTGACTGTCTGTCAAACTTATCCGTAAAAATTTTAAAAATATAATGGAGATCGTTTTTTGTTTTTGCGAAAGACGGTCCCCATTTCATGTCATCCACATTTTTTTAATTTTTATCATTAAGACGTAGATTTGAAGACTCGAAGACTTAGAATTGAAGACTTGAAATACTTGACATTGGCAGAAATAGCTGATCCGGCTGATTGCCATATCATCAAAAGAAGAAGAAGTAAAAATATAATTTTGAAATAACCCAAAAAGCAAATTTCTCTGCCATCTCTTGAGTAAGAACACAATTTTTCGTTTTAATTTTAATTTCGCCTTTGAAATTTGTTTCTATATGAAGTTCTTGTAAGTAAGTATTATTAATTTAACTGCCTCGGTAGCGCAGTGGCAGCATATGCGACTGCTATGCTAGAAGTCCCGGGTTCGATTCCTGAGTCGGACCAAATGTTTATATGATCTGCAAATATTTGTTTCAGAGTTTGGGTGTTTTCTTTGTACAATATGTATGTATTTACAAAAAAAAATTAGTATATATGTATTAATATCAGCTGTCTAGTCTAGTACACTTGATACAAGCTCTGCTTGGTTAGAAACTAGATGGCGTTGTGTGTTGAAATACCAAAGTATTTATTTATTTGTTATTATTATTAATTGAGACCATGATAAATTTGATCAAACTTATTTTTTTTTTGATTTTTCACGGGTGCGATAATACTATATTGATCAGAAATATAATCCTAACACATCCAAGCCGCTACGAAAAATAGTTCAATCATAAAAAAACCCGAGGCATGTAAAAAATCTGCCTTCAGTAATATAACACAAGTTACTCGATATGTCGAAACGATTCTCGATTATCGATAACTCGATGCTTACATCCCGGCGGCTATCGGATTCATATCCGAATTAATAATCTCGATACTGTAAGATGTGGGGACTTGTTACGTGTGACGTAATTGCAGAGGATGTAAGAAGAATACTATAGCAGTATTTTTCAAATTTCATTATTAACGGCCATTTGAAAAGACTTTTTTATTGAAAATATAAAAAAAACAATTGTTAAATATTTTGTTCATTTTTTTATTCATATGGTTGTTTCAATTACTTTAACTTAGATTTATTAAATAGATTGCTTATCTAGTTATATTGATTAAATTTGGATAAAGAATATAGCGGCATTTCTTTCGTTTTCTGTTTTGTTGTTTGTGTAAAGATCTTAAAACTCTTCGCACAAATAAATAATGTGTCTCGCCGTTTTTCGTTGGCGGTTGGAAACTAAAATTCATGGTAACATCAAAAAGAGGGGTGTTATAAGTTTGACGTCGTTCTTTTTGTGTGTTTGCCTGTACCTACATAGCTCTCAAACGGATGAACTGATTTCGATGCAATTTATTTCATTTGAAAGCAAGTCTCCTTGCGGTGGTTCTTAGCCATGTTTGATTACTATTGACCCAGCAGAGTAAGAGTATCAGTTTTTTTCCGAAATGAATGACTAAATTAAATGTAGTTTGTTTATGGGGTTTTTAATTATTTTTTTATCTTTGAATTGTCGTTATAAATAGTTATTATATATACGTAACATCCCGTCAAAAGCCTTTACTAGTAAACTGGTTGACATAAGCCATACTTCAGAAAGAGTGAGCATCATTATTTACAGAGGTAAAGGCCACGAGGTATCTGCGTTAGTTCTTTGCATTTTGCTACTCCCCCAGAGTTATTATCAATTAACGCGTCAAACAATAGCCGCTGTTCTTCTATAAGTTTTAGTCTATTTCTGTACCGAAATGTATCCAAACCAATTCAGTGATTTAGCTGTGAAAGCGTAACAACTGTCTGTTGTCTATACAAATAAAATTATTTACGAATATAACATAAGTATGTATATGGAAACGTGGACATGCAATACTTTTACAATTGTTGAATAGAAACATTACAATCGTGTTAAGGAGAAAAATATGAGAATGAAAATTATATTCTCACAAAACCACCTCCATTCAGTGACGCTTTTCCTAACTCCATGTACAGATGTATTAGATGGATTCAATTTCCGCGATACAATATTACTGATATATGATAGCTGTTACTAATGTCTTTTAAATGTGTGCCTACAATTTAATGTGGACTCCGTAGTGGTTTACAGCTGATATCATTTTTGCATTTCCTTTCTTTGTGTTGGTGTTATTTGAAGATGGAACACCGTAGGTGAACGGACTTAAGAGTGGCTAGTTTAAAAATGGAACGCTTAATTTTGCTTTTCAAAACTCATCACAGAATTTTTTTTTTTAATTTTCTTATCTCATTCATATTATCTGTGTTAGTGATTCTGTGAAAAAAGATGGCCGTGCGTAAAATACATTCAAGGAAGAGCACGCTATTTTATTAGATAAGAGGTATTAGGTGAGAAATCAGTGATTTGCGCGCAGCTCAGCCCGCGTGTTTGTCAGTTATCGCAGCGAAAAGTAGCCAAAGTCCTTCCTCAACAACCAAAATATATCAAAGCCAAATTTAATTGAAATCGGTGCAGCGGTTTTGCCGTAAAAGCAGGACAAATAGAAAGAGTTATTTTAGCATTTATAACATAAGTATGGATTACAAATGTTTTAACTAAATTTTCTGATTACAGTAAAACTGCCTTCTCAGTCAGCAATGGTAGTTAGAGGCTATCGCTGTACAGACACTTCAAGAATCATCATACATCGCCACACGCTAATGTACTAATCTCGGTAAGTATCACCATTTCAACTGCGACGACGAAGCAGTTAAATCGTTCATCTTAGCGTTTTCTACTGCATTGATTGTTGTGTATTCGGTCCCCCTAAGGGTAATAATTTGTGTGATCCACTAAATGTTCTAAATTTGGGTGTTTTTGTGTTTGTATGTTTGTTTTTGAAATCCCCAGCGATACAGGAATATTTCTAGTGCAGAAGTTGTCTTTCATAAATTTCATTTATTTGGTAAGTTAGCCTGAAGCAGATAACTTTTGGCAATAAAGCCAAGGAATTGCTCGGACTGATCCCTAACGCTTCTTTCCGCCATCGTACTACGCGACAGAAGTTTCATCCCCATTATCTAGATGGCAGTTCACAACTGCGCGCTTTGCAAGAAACTTTCTGCCTCACACAACAAAACTGTGGAATGAACTGTCGCTTGCGTTATTCCTGGACCACTACGACCTTCAAACCTTCAAGAAAAGGGCGTACTCGTTCTTAAAAGGCTGGCAACGCACTTGTGACGCCTCTGGTGATGCAGGCGTCCGTGGGCGGTGGCTTACCATCTTTCGTTTGCTATACTAAATAATAATAATAATATAAATATTTCAGACGTCTAACACACAACGCCATCTAGTGGCAAACTAAGCAGAGCTTGTATTATGGGTACTAAACAACTGATATAAATACATATATATACTTTTTTTTGTAAATACATACATATTATACATAGAAAATACCCAAACTCCGAAACAAACATTTGTAGATCATACAAACATTTGACCCGCCCGGGAACCGAACCCGAGACTTGAGAACAGCAGTCGCATACGCTACCGCTGCGCCACCAAGGCAGTCGAAGTGATAGTACAATATGTATATGCTAAACACACAACTTTGTAGGACAGAGTGTGCGCGAAACTTGTTAGACAGTTTAGTTTGGAGAATACTACTTACGTACTACGTACAACAGCTTAGTCTGAAGACACAAACATCAATCGATATATATATTGTTATTGAGCTAAGCTTATGTTTACTGTGGTATACAATTTGTTTTTTGTTTTTGTTCGCCATTACCGTCAGTATAAAATAAGTTAGGTGCCTTATCAGTTATCGAAGCGAAATCTTCAGCTCTTCGCTTTCCTATATGACCTATAGTTTTTACTCCTTTTTATCGCGCATTTTATTTAAAGAGCAAAAAGGTTCTTCCGGTTGACCTTAAACAACTGTTTGTTTACAGTTTTGAGTTTTCACTTTCATCGGGTGATCTCATGACTACTTTGTGATATTCAAGCTCGAAATGTGCATTTTGTAAACAAGATTATCAATCATACATACTAAATGAATACTACTCCTCTGTGTTATCCAAATAGAATTTTAAAAAAAGTCAATATTACGTCAATATTATTATTAATAAATGAATCAAATAAAGAGCGTCTCCGTGATTCGGAGGTCACGTTAAGCAGTCGGTCCCAGTTGTTATCATAGGATACCAGTCGTGAAGCTTAGTTGGTGGTCTTTGGGTAGCTGAAAAACTTCCAATAGTAAGATTACGTAGCCACAACGTAGTCTTGCCAGTCCCCAACCCGCACTTGGCCAGCGTGGGGACGTATGTCCTTAACCCTCTCCTGAGAGAAGACCCAAACTCAGCAGTGGGACATTGTGGGTAGTTGATTGATTATTAATAAACGCTTATAAAGACTTGTGAATGAAGTCCAAATCAGCATTCGACCATTGAAACACACAGAGTTGATTATAATTGTACATTACAGAATAGAACAACATTCGTAGACAGAGAACGTCGCAAATCTCACGTATTTGATCGCTTGCTGCCATACACATCAACTTGTATTACGAGTATAACACGTCACTTGAGGAATGATACAGAGCTGCTAATATATAAATATACATTGAAATCATTTGTTTTATACGCTTAATAAATCACGTTTTGAGGATGACATCCAATGATGATGATGAGAACAGTGAACAGCAAATGAGGTTATCTTGCAGTTCAGTTTTTTTGTGTGCCATATTTGACTGACTTCTGCTGTTGACAACTTGATTAGATTCAAATTTTTTTTCAATTTGTTAATAACCGATTTATTTATATCCTTAACACATATTACCTTCTTAATTTTTCTTCAGCCGATTACCGTCCATTGCGGAACGGAGAATTTCAATCCAAGGGCTTAACCTGAAGATTCAAATATTATATACTATACGTATATAACCATGACGGTTGTAGGCAGACCCGGTACTAGGCAGATATGGCTTTGAAAATCGGTTTTTAATTTACAATGAAGTTGGTTTATTCCACAATTGCACTATGGAACATGAATTTGTTAGCTTTTATCCCAAAATAAAGACCAAACTTCCAATGATTGATATGTGAACACTTGAAAACAATATCATCCCGTTGAATCTACTTTTTGCACCCGATTTTTCAGAAATTTGCTTAACTAAATCGGACTTTTTTATCAAATAAAAACATTAGAAAAATCTCGCTAAAGTTTTATCAAAAATTATGATGAACTAACTTTATTATTTTAAAATCCATTAATTTGAAAATTCTGTATCGGTGTCAGTAACTCTATGAACATACAAACAAGCAAGTACGGGATGTGTACAAATCAAATAGGCCGTGTCTCAGTAGCCAATCAACAATTTCAAGACGTTTGCACAGAGCTGGTCCGACGTCTTGCAAGATATAACGTTCGCCGTGATTTGGTGTAGAGAGGATGTTAGGAATCTCGTTTGTATTTGGTAAAGGACTTCAGCGAATGTGTTTGAATAGGGAATCGATCGCCTGATAGAGTACTGAGGTGCACAACACCTTTGATTTTATGATTTTGGCGTTCGGTTATGATTAAAGTTTAAACTTGTATTGATTTTAAATTTTTAAACATAGCAGTAGTGTTTCAAGGAATTTGAAATTGTGTTATGTTGCTGGATTTGCTTGTTGTTGCCGCCTTCGGACAGGCAGTATGACTGGATGACCAAATCGCCGACATAGAGACTTGGGAGATTATGGAAAAGGATTATCTATTAAAGTGTACTGAAATAATCGGAGGAAGAAGAAGAAAATGATTGATTACACTGCACCCTGTCTATAGTCTTTATAGACAAGTAATAAAGGGATGAAATTAAAACTATAAAGAAGTTTGAAAAAACAGAAGGAAGCAAAATTTTTTTTTTCTAATTTTATAAAACATACTTAGGCTACCAGAGACAACAGAGTTTAATATACAGGTTGGTGTCAGAACAATGACACAGAATAAATAAATAAAATACTTCGGACAATTAACACGCAACGCCAACATGTCCCAAACTAAGCAGAGCTTGTATTATGGATACGCTACCACGCCAAATGTTTGTTTTTTTCGTTTCTTCTGTAGACCATTACTATTTTCTTAGCAAGATAGACATATACTAGGTGGGACTTAATCTTGATCAATCTTATAATAACCTGCATACTTTCAGGTTAAGAAACTACTTTTAAAAACTTTACAAAAAAGCATCACACAGAAATGGTACAAAATACAAATACGTGCCTTCGCATAAATAAATTGAATGTGCAGCAAATATGTGAAACAAAAAGACCAAGGTTTTAGTATGTGAGTATATTGCATTAATGCAATTTAATCTTCGCGAACGCATCACGAACTTGCGCCCACGCATCACACTTCTACGCAAGTGCAAATGTTGAGCTCCACTAATGTACTGCTTTAATATTAATTGTATTTTTATATTTCTTTGATTTTTTGCATTATCTTTATCATTTTGACATAATCGCTCGATTCATTCTAGTCTTGTATTCATAAAACATCTGTTTTAAATTTTCAATACCAACTTTTTTACACACCATCTTGTAGGACTAATGCTGGTATCCGCATACCTCTGCGACGTCTTGTGAATACATACAATGAAAATTTGATATTGACATATTTGCCTTATCCAATAGCCTCTTCAAGAGTCATGCCATTCAATTATTGTCTGCTTTACCAACAAAATAGGCTACTTAATCTTTATAATTTATATAAATTAGTTTTTTTATCAATATGAACGCCATAAATGCATCACTGTAACAATATGACCTATTTTGTCTTAATTTTGTTTTTGTTAATTCGTGAACAATAATGTGGGTTACATGTTCATTACCTCAAATATTTTTTCATATCTAATTAAGATTTTAGCAATTAACTGTTATTTGTTCCCAATAAAGAAAATAAAATAAAATTAAAATTATTTAGATCATATCTTAGTTATTAAGTCTAGAGATTTGTCTGGCCCTGTTAGCTTGCTGGTTAGTGATCCTGGCTGCTATCTAGAGGTCATGGGTTTGACACCCAATAGGAACAAATAAGTGTATAATTACGGTCGTTTCTTCTGTGGGATCAGCCGTGAGTGAGATGTGTAAAAACCAAAAATAAATAAAAACAAATCGAATCTAAGTTCGTTTAGGAATAATATCTAAATGATAACATTTTTTATGGAAATAAAAAGTTTTGCTAAGCAGTTTACCGATCCTTTACCCTTCAAAACTTATTCTGAACTGTAAAAATAAATTCGTTTATTCTTATTTCTTTCTTTATCAATTCATTCATTCTCAGTTATCGGCTAAGGTACTCTCTAGATATCTAATAGCTGTACGCTTACATAAATTAAATTTGTTTATATATATATATATGTATATATTTCTTTTTCTATTCATTCAGTTCTCAGTTTTAGCCTAAGATACTCTCTAGATATCTAATAGCTGTACGCTTACATAAATTAAATTTGTTTATATATATATGTATATATTTATTTTTCTATTCATTCAGTTCTCAGTTTTAGCCTAAGATACTCTCTAGATATCTAATAGTTGTACGCTTACGTAAATTAAATTTTGTACGTATATTAAAGTTTGTACGTAAATTAAAGTTTAATTAATTTAATTAAAGACAAACGAGCAACCGTGTCATCTGACGCTAAGCGATTACCGTCAACCACGGACATCCACAACACCGTTGTCCGCCTTTGGGGTATGGGCCTCCGGTATTGCCATTCGCTTGGTGAAACACAGCGCAAGCGCTATTTCGCAACGGTTTTCTGTGAGGATCATTTCGATCGAGCCGGAACATTCGTGCCGAAGCGTGGCTCCTCATGGTTTTTGAAAATCAGTTAGGTATAACCATTTAATTTACATCTAGTGTTATTGCTTCAGTAAGAATACTCCTCGTTTACCTCCGAAAGATCCGCGATCATCTTGTTGACCTCATAAATTGTTACTGACCCTAGCTGATCTTGTTAAGGTACAACAAAAACCGCGTATAAAACTGCGGCCGAAGTTAGTCTAAAAAAAGTCACCTAGTTTACTTCTTATATCATCAGCAGTTCCAGGGATTAACGGAAACTAACACACAGACAGTAAAAAGTTACAAATTAAATTTGTTATATCTCTCACGTGCATTTAGTGAAAAGCTACTAATTTTAAATTACAATCAGGCACTTCAATTTTGTTTGTGTCGATATATTCTGTCGATCGCTTCCCAGTGTACCACATACCTATTCTAAATATGCACATGGTAATGTAATTTAAACAAATGCCCGCGACAGTGTGTGAGAAACCTGAGATAATCTCAATGGCGTTACGTAAAGTTTATAGTCCTTGATTTGTCGGTGTTTGTTCGTTAGTTGAAGTGCAAATATACAGTTGATAGCCGTAACGACAACGTTGGAGTAATTTCGGTATCTAAATAGCCTATTAAAGGGCCTGTTAATATAGGAACGAGATAGGACAATTACTAAGGTATTGCAATACTTCTTAATACCATTCTTAGTCTGGTCCGATTCTGATCAACGATTGTGTAATTTATTATCGTAACTTATATTATAAATGGGAATGTGAGGTTACTTTAGTTGTTATATTCTCTAGGGTCAGCTATGTAATGTTCGTCATGGAATTTGCATACAGTTTGCCAGAGATATAATGAAGAATAGTGACGATGAAGTTTTAATCTTACGTCGAAATAGCAACTATAGTCTTTAAAATATTGTTTGACCTCTGTGATAATTGTGACTTATGTCGTTTTATAATTGCAGTTCACTGCTGGACATAGGTATAATTTATTTATTTATTTTTATTTATTTATTTATTTCCACTTAAAAACAACCATCATTACTGGTGAAGCCCAATGCGGTAGTGTTATACAATCTATTTAATTATTTTACAATCTTCTTATTACGAATTATTAAAGTATTAAAGTAAATACTCACTATTGCAACGATATAACGTACAAACGGCTTTCGATTTATGCGATCGGCGTTTATGATGGGAAATAGAAATTGTAGGCTATATCTACCATACAACTATATTGTTAGTGTATATTTTGTAAACGCAATATATGTCATAATATGTCATAATAAACAGATGAAAAACAACCAATATGTCATTCTAATGTTAATGTCATATTGGTTGTTTTTCATCTGTGATGTGTGGCAACTGTTCTGTGTGTGTCGAAAGTTATCTCCACTTGTTATCAAAATACATCTCGGTTTATACTAATAATTAGTTTTCTTTATGCCCAAAACCCATCATATATTTATAAATGAAGTATAAATCATACATCCATAACAGTTAAAATGTCATAAGCAATTTAATTTGCTGATCAGGAAGCCGTACATGGCTTTATGATCACTTAGAACTTACTCGTACATCGTTTAATTTACCATTACATTAATTTACTCCTAAGAAAAATTACACACTGGTCTATAAAAATATTTTATCAACATACTTTTCAACCTTGAACACCAAGAAGACACTTTTGATACTTTTGTTAAAAAATATATCTGGATTTAAAATATCCACAATAAAACACTTTGCAGCAATAGCTTCGTAATGTATTGGCCTCAAATAAGACCGGGAGAGCGTACTCCTTAAAAGGCCAGCAATGCACTTGTGACGCCCCTGGTGTTACGGGTCGCCACGGGCGGCTGTAATCGCTTACTATCAGGCGCTAATAATGCTCGTTTGCCAACTATGTCATTAAAAAAAATGTTCGAGTTACATACATACATGCTATAAGTTTCCATAAAAACTTCATATAAATAAAAACGATTCATTGAATGTACGTACGCGGATAACTGCCGATCGACTGCACCAAATGGGATAATTCTTTCTTTCATGTGTTTTTTATCGTCAGGATAAAGTTTATATAGAAGAAAATTAAAGAAAACTGAAAGTGTTATATTTCCGAAGTCCGCCACTGAACAATAAGCGTGGGAAACTAAAATAAAAAATACTTTAAAAAAAGTATGGTGGTGCGAATATCACCTGGACTAATAGATTATCATATATATTAGTGAATCTCTACCAGAATCTTTAACAAGGTAAAAGCACGCTAACCTGCAGCAGCTGTTCTCCCACACAAAATTTTTTTAGCTATCTAGTAGTGCTGAGGAAATTGTCAAAAGAGTGAATTGCTGACCTTACCTTGTAGTGAGTATATCTTGGACCGATCCTAACCATACGGGAGTCGCGATTCGGCACGCTACAGTGAGATTAGGCTGCGTACACGACACAGGCAATTAAGTGACGACCTGTCTTGAAACGTGTTTGAATCATGTTTGGAAAGTCGTGAACAAAATTGTTTCGCATAATATCTATAAAAGATGAAGATCTAGCGATGGAGGTCTCGGGTTCAAATCCCGGGTCGGGCCAAAAGTGTTATTGAGTTTTTCTGATTATATAAATACTTAAAAACAGCTCGGAGTTTGGAAGTTGGGGTCTGAACCCCCGTGCCTCAGAGAGCACGTAAAGCTATCGGTCCTGCGCCTTATCTCTCCCCGGTCGTGTCGGTTAACCGTCCCATCGGATTATGAGAGAGAGGGACCGAGAGTGCACCTGTGTTTGTGCGCACACACTTGTGCACTATAATATATCCTGCGTATTTGGCTGGTCTCCGTTGAGACTGGCCGCCGTGGCCGTAATCGGCTAGGAGAACATCAATAAAAGATGTCAAGATTCAATGTAATGCATATAAAACCGACGTTACTTCATTACATAGTGTGGTGACTTCCAGGACAGCGCCATCTATCACTCACATCATCACATATAAGCGCTATCGCAACTTCTGCAATAATCTGCTCAAAACACTTAAACGTGATTATGAAAGATCCGAATTTGCTAAACATAATAAAATCTTAAAAAATGTGGGAAGTAATTAAAACAGTTACTGACACTGCTGCCACATCTTCCAATGCAGATGACCTACTAAATGCACAGGAAAACAAAACTACAGCAATTAATCACATTAATAGTTACTTTGCTAACATTGGTAAGGAATTAGCCAGTAAAATAAAACCAACACACAGGATAAAACCAAATTTCAAAATTAATTCCTCGCCATTACAATCGATGAGCTTATTTAAAGTTGACGAAAGAGACATTAACCGAGTTCTTAACGGCCTCCGAACAAATACAGCTGCAGGATGGGATGGCTTTCAGACAAGTGTTCTAAAATCTGCTGGACTGTATTTGGTACCTGTGATAACACACGTATGCAATTTAGCAATGAGATCTGGTACTTTCCCTAGGGCTCTCAAGAAATCAGTTGTGATACCAATCTTCAAAAAGGGTGACAAGGGTGAAGTGGGTAATTATAGACCCATATCTATACTTCCAGCCCTATCTAAGATCTTGGAGAGAGTCCTCAATAATTATCTTATAGGCTTTCAGGAAGATAAAACCATTATTTCTAAAAATCAGTTTGGCTTCAGAAAGGGCTTGTCTGCTGAGGATGCGGTGGCATCATTTGCAAGCGGTTCGTAAAATGGATGATAAGCAAAAATGTCTAGGAATATTTCTTGACCTCTCCAGGGCCTTTGATACGTTATCCATCCCAATTTTAGTAAATAAGCTTGAAATGGTAGGTGTCAGAGGAGAGGCCCTAAAAAATTTCATTGATTATTTGAAGGACCGCACTCAATGTGTTCGTATTGGATCGCATGCCAGTAACGAAGTTTCAGTACATTGTGGGGTTCCTCAGGGTAGCATATTGGGCCCTACTCTCTTTACAATTTATATTAATGAACTTTGTAATATCTCATTGCCCAACTCTTATATCTGTTCGTACCCTGATGACACTGCTATTTTGGTTTACGGTGATACCTGGTCTGAGGCTGGAATCATTGCTGAACGAGCAATTAGTCTCACAATCAGTTGGCTTGCGCATAACCTAATGACCTTAAATATTGAAAAAACCTGCTATTTGACTTTTGCCNATGGATTATCATGACACGGAGAGCTTTTATTGTTTGGTAAGGCAAACGTGACTATACATACTCTGAGACGAGCACTGTAACCTTTTGCACACACGTACACGCTCAACACACACAAATATACGCAGACTCACACATGCACATACAATAACACACACACACACACACACATACACGCACACACACATATACACGCACATACACACACACACACACACACACACACACACACACACATACACACATACACAATTTTATTATTCACTTATTTTATAACTATCAACTATTATAATCCATCATACCATATATCATTAGTATTTTTATAAACTAAGTTCACCTAACTTGCATCGTGCTAGGCGGAGCCACTGCTTCTAAAAATACAGAAAATCCTAGTTTGAGGATCAGGGGTCTCATATAATTTTTTGCCATACTTGTTATATAATTTGTTATTGTAAATGAAATAACCGTGTTACTTTCTTGTTGTATGGTTAAATTTAAACAATAAACTATTATTATTATTATCTACCGAAGATACTCGGAACTCCGGAGTAACGTAGGGTACAAAGAAACTACCGATCCTAAATCGCGCAATAGAACTTATTGTGCCGATTATCATATAAACATTGTCCCAACATCAACCGTTGGACAGTGGCCCGCCAGGCATGATCACCTCGCCTGGTCGGAGGATCCTCCCTTTGTTTTGGAGGGACATGTTACACCTGTTTCTTCACAATAGTAAAGTCCCAATAGACTTGCTAACAAGAATTATTACTTTAAAATTTCACTATTATGTTTTCATGGCTTTCTTTCTATGCCTACTTCTTGAAATTTTTAACTATTATTTTCCTAAAATGAACCTTTTAATACTACGTTTTGTTTTATGGTCTGTTATTTACATCATTCAATTTTTTTCTTTTCTGTTCTTATACAAAACCATACTAGCGTAGTTTTTATATATTCAATGTTCATGGATTTAAATTAAATATATCTCTGTGATTTGTTAGACATCGTTTTCCCAGAGTGAGTCAAAAGAGATACCTGGCGCCTTTTAGATTTAAAGTACAACTTGTGATTATATCCGTAAAATATTTACTTATAAAAATATGTAAATATATTATCATTTTACCGTGGGAGAATACTCTCCCCCATTCCCCTCCCCATCCCCAAAGGCCAGCAACGCACTTATGACGCCTCTGGTTTTACGAGTGCCCATGGGCAGCGGTAATCGCTTACCATCAAGCGATACGTATGTTCGTTTGCACGCAATTCCATAAAAAAAACATTTCTTCAATATCAACTATTAATTATAAACTTCTGACTTGTGATTTCATCAAAATATTATTAATTTGATCGGAGTTTATAATACGATTAATATCTAATATTTAAACTCATGACTTTTGTACACAACGGTACCAAATCTTTCGCGCTCATATCAAAACAGCGAGCTCACGCGCAATGGCGCGTAGCCAATTGTCTTATTAATGCCGTATAAGTTTGCTCCACCCTTCAGAGTTAAGGTAATTGAACGCTAAATCAGTGTATTAGTAGCTTCTAGATTGAATTTGGAACTTCACGTAGCTATTACTAAGTAGTCATATTATATGGGCAACCAAAATGTTTTAATCTTTATGAGTAAGTTAAAATTATGACAGAAATAACTTATTGTCATATGGATTTATAAATTTTTGGACTTTCTCGGCGGCGCAGCGGTAGTGTATGCGACTGCTGTGCTTTAGGTCTTGAGGTTCGATTCCCAATATTTGTTTGATCTACATATATTTATTTCAGAATTTGGGTGTTATCTATGTTTTATATGTATGCATTTACAAAAAAAGCTGTATTTGTATTTATATCAGTTGTCTAGTACCCATAATACAAGCTTAGTTGGTACCAGATGGCGTTGTATGTTAGAAGTCCGAAATATTTATTTATAAAAGGCTTTTTTATACCCATTAGTGGCACCGTAGATACAGTTTGTACATTATATCTTCGAGTTATAAAATTTTAATGAGATACCGAGAGATATTAAGAGTCAGAAAGTCATTTCCCGGTAAAGGAGACGAGTATGAAAAAAAAGGATTGCTTCAGTCGTATCGTTTGTTAGCGACGGGCCATTAAATAAGCGTAGCCTAAGCTTCTGGTTATAATGGTAAAGTATTTACTATTAATATGTAGTAAATTTCAGGTAATAAGGTTTCTTTTTTATTTAGTTTTAACGTACTGTATTTATTGATTAATATGTATATGATTTTTTTCTGGAAAAGGAATATAAATAATGATGCAATTTTGACACCAGAAACGAATTTATTATTCATCGGATGAACTAATTTAACATGTATTAAATAAAAGCCAGAAATTTATAAGCCGAATGATTATTAGTTCACGTACATAAACTCAGCGGAAGAGGGCTGGGAGAGAGAGCGGAGAGGGCAGCGGCGGGTTCAAATGTTTTGTTTTCAAATGAGCTGGTAGCGGGTGAAGAGCGGCGTACTAGTGATGCGCAGTAGTGTGGCAGTTTCGGATAGAGATGGAATAAAATAGCAATCACCTTTGATGAATGATTTTTAATTTTGCCAATGTTGTGAGTTTTACAAGTTTATTTGATTATTCATATATTATATTTCATTTATTTGTTGCTATTAACACATTTTAATCATTACTTGTAATTTTGTTCGCTTGATATGCTTTCTGTGACTTCCTTTAAGTGAATGAGTATAAGAACCTAATACCTCCCTAATTTAATATTTAAGGTAAACTGCTGTGTGTGCAATTAAGACTAATCAAGATTCTTCTAAGGTTATAAGACTTGGGTTGTACGATTTTAGTTAAACAAACTGAAAATTCTTATTTTTGATGCTATTACATACGTATGTACCTTAATGAAACAAAATATCTTCAAACATAGATCGATTTCACTAAATATTTGTAATCACTGGTAATGTTTTGTGAGATCTCTCATCGGTATCAAGCTATATTTTATGAGGTTTAATTTCTCATAACACAGTACCTAGCCACTCTAGCATCCGCTGCCTAGCCCGTTGGTTTCCAAAACAGGTTAGCGTTCTCGCAACGCTGCCCGCTCCGCTTCTGCCGCCTTTCCGCTTCCCATTGATTTCCAAAAACTCGGCCTTATACACACCGTAACATAGAGATGTACTGTTACAAATACAATACAAATACACTACTGCCATTACTTGCCATATCAGAGACTGTTTAATCTTATATGTTGACGAATATAATGCAATCCAGTTCCTGAACACTATCCTACTAAAATCGCTACTTTTCTGGCCTATCGAATAGCCCGTACCTATCTTCTCGAGGGCAATCCAAAACATTTCGGTTTCGGGTTGTGTGCCGCTTAAAACAATTTTTTTGTTTTTTTTTTGTTATATATTGTTGTTTATTTTCAGTTTATTATTTTAGTGCGCATCTCGTTACGTTGCGCTGGTTCGTTGAAGAGAGTTGTTATACTTTGTAGGGCTTTAGTTGCTAGAAATATGATTTCTCTAGACGAGTGGCTCCTAAGCTCATGAAGTTCAGCAGTACGAAAAAGGAATACATAATTGTATTAACTACTGTAGTATATATATATATAGTTCTTAGTTAGTATTCTAGTGTTCAATTTAAATTTGATTTATAAAATGGTACCAAAAAACTGGATTTTAATTTTGTTACTTGTTGTAAGTTTTGTTTTACATTGGAATTTGAAGATACTAGATTGCTATTATGACTCAAACTTCATAACATTTTCCTGCGGTCATGGTTCTGACAGTCTTTGTTTGAATGTTCCACTGTAGTGCCTAAGCTACTGAACCGATTTCAATGAACGAGCCATCAATAGATTCATTACTGGATGATATAGGCTATACAAATTTTACAAAAAGTTCTTTCAAATAACATAATAAAACTGTTTCCAGCCTCTCCCTGTACTTGCGTAGCTATCGACATATTATCAAACAACTAACGCGTAAGTTATACATAGAACAGAACTTTCAATTAGCGGTATATCGGACCAAAAGTACCTTTGGTCCCCGTCCGTATGATATGTAAATATATGATAATATGCCAACCACCCAGAAATGACCTCGGAAACTAACCCGTAACTTTACGTGTTTATACAGAATGCAGATGTGGTCTATGTGGGCTTAAAATTAATATGTTTTGACTTAATTATCGTTGGTTGTATTTGCATTATATATTCTACAGCAGTCCTTAGTAACTTTGGCGATAATATTAGGCTTCTTTAACCGATTTATTGTTGAGGTCTGTGATTTCGCTTAGTAATTAATAATTAATTAGACATTTATTCTTAACAATACTCGTTATTCTATTTCACCTCATAATAAATCAACAACCCATAATGTCCCACTGCTGGGCTCGGATCTCCTCTCAGGAGAGGGTTAAGGCCAAACGTCCCCACGCTGTCCAAGTGCGGTTTGGGGACTGGCAAGAATACATTGTGGCTACGTAAATGTTACCGTTGGATATTCTTAAGTCGCCCAAAGGCCTCCAACTAATCTTCAAGACTGCTAGCCTATGATATCAACCGGTACCGACTGCTTAACGTAACCTCCGAATCACGGAGACGCTCATGGTAACATGCCCCCCAGCAGTCACCTATTCAGGTACTGAACGCGCAGTCGTTGCTTACCCTCGGTGATTGTTTCTAATCACCGAGTGCAAGTAGGCCATGAGCGCCTCCTAATAATAATGATGTGTTATCTCAGAACTGCGGTATTACAAACTGATTTAGAAAAAAATAAAATACACGTCGTCTTTATGGCAAATGATAGTGTATTCGATTGCCATGACTTGAGTCGTGAGTTCGTTTCAGGTTCAGTGTGGTGTATCTCTGACTACATATGTGTAAACTATATTTTTTATATCTATGATCTTGTGGCGACTTCCACATACAGCGCAACAACATAAATATGTGACAGCGTTATCTACCGAGGAAACACGGAACTACTGAGTAACGAAGAAAACTAAGAAACTACCAATCCTAAATCACGCAATAGAAGTTATGGCGCTGATTTAAATATATACAACTTTCCAACATCAACCGTTGGACAGTAGCCCGCCAGGCACTATCACCTCGCCTGGTCAGAGGATCCTCCCTTTGTGTCGGAGGTACAGATGACCCGTTCCTCCACAATCTAGACAAATTGACTCTACTCTACCTGATGGAAAGCATGAGCCGAATCAACGAGCAGACAATGGAATAATGCAACGTGGCGATCGACACTTTTGAGGCATATTGATAAACTTCTAATTTATATAATAATTATATGTGATTACATAATATGTGTATTGGTGATTTAGATCTTATAGAACATCATGGAACCAAGGTACCCAAAAATAGCTAAAGAGAAAATGAGCAACTATAGATTCTAGAAAAGGACTTGTTTCAACCTAAATGGTGGACGGCTTTTCTCTACTGTCGGTCTTCTACCTTCTTCTTTTGATGAAATGGCTACCAGGTAATCAGCTATTTCTGCCAAGGTTAGGTGTTTAAAGTCTTTAAGTCTTAAGTCTTCGAGTCTTAGTCTTAATGAAAATAATGATAAAAGCTATAAAAAATGTGGATGAGATGAAATGGGGACCGTCTTTCGAGATAACAAAAAACGATCTCCGACATATACTGTTGGAGATGGGCATTTGCTCATAAAATGTTTTTAATCTGACCAATTCAAACACAGACACTGCACATTAATTTGGAAGCTGGCATCTTCAGAGCATTGCTCTACCACACGTAAGGCAACTCCCTACAGCGTATAGACCGACTCAAAGGGAGTGAGACTGGTGATAATATATTATTTAATTATTAATATCTGAGGTAGTCGGACTGGCTATCTGTAACTCTGGAAAGGGGGTAAGGTCGCTGTATATTAATACTTTTAAATCTCTAAGTCATTGGTACCTTCCTCCCATCGAGCTATCTCTTAGATTGTTTGTACTTCTTTATCGACCCGACACCCGCAACGCCTAAGGCATCACAAGTGCGTTGCCGACTTTTGGGAGATGGGGAGAGGGACGGGGGGAGGGTTTGAGGTATAGGGGTCGGGTCCCCCTACTCACTTTTTTTTTTTTATATTTAAGCTGCCAAAATGACTCTGCCCTGCCTGATGGAAAGCATGAGCAGAATCCAAGAGTGGTGGTCACCATCCTCAATGCGAAATAGAACAATGCAGCATGGTGACCCACACTATGGCGGCCTGGGGGGAAAGGGGATGGTGAGGGGGATAGGGGGCTTTGGATTGGGGTATGGGCCTCCGGTATCCTCACTCACTCGATGAAACACAGCGTAAGCGCTGTTTCACACCGGTTTTCTGTGAGGCCGTGGTATCACTCCGGTCGAGCCGGCCCATTCATGCCGAAGCGTGGCTCTCGCAGTTCTATGCATTTAAAACATTTTCTATTGGTGTAAAATAAATAACCCGTTTCTAATTCACATTACAATTTTGGCAGAAGTACAAATACCGCCACCAATATTAGCGGATTTATCCCCAGATTAGTGATCCGTGTGTGCCGGCTCTCGGTGGGATTATACCTGATCACGTGATCTGTCGCGACCGCCGCCTACGTGTGTTATACATGAAGTGTTATTGTGTGGTATAAGTGACAATAGCTTTGCGTTTAAGATTGTAACACTAAAATTAAATTATGGTTGGAACATTTTTGTCACACAAGCCATAAAAATTATCAAGAGAGATTTCGTAGAGGAATATTTATCAATTGAAACATATGTATATCTCAGAATGAATTTCTCTGAAATATTTAATGTTTTCAATAAACAACGAAAAAAAAATTGAAGGCTTTTTCCGATAATATTCCGATAAGTTCCCGATAATTTCCGATAATATCTTGTTTGCATTGCCTCCTATCAGAAGTAATGTTGAGATCTTCAAAAACACCTATAAAGCTAGTTATACAGTTACAAGTTGAATTTTACAGGTAAACCGGAGCGTATACGTTGCACAACTGTCCAAGTACGTACTTCACTCAGATTAAAAGTACTCGACGAATGCAAGAAATCTCGTCAGATAGGTACTTACTACGGTATACAACTAGCTTAAAGCTACAGAATCATTCGCATTAGTTGTACTTCGAGTTTGTCAAGTGATCAAAATTTATTTCCTTTAGTAACCCCACACTCACATATTGACGCAAAAGTAAAAAACTACTCTTATAGAAAATTCGGATTCTAGCTTTTCACTTAAACCACAACATAACCCGTATAATTATAGTGCGTCCCTTGTTAGAATTAATCTCGGTTGGGTTCTGCGACATCTGTATTCGACAATTATGTTCATGTGAGACCAATAAGGCTGCATCATGTCTCCTTCATACATAGGTAATATGACAAGGATAGAATAACGTTCTATTTGTATAATTATGTGCAGATTTGAGAAGGGAAATATTTGTTTATCAGTTTTGTTCTAGTTAAGCGTTTACTAATGAGTAATATTTTATTATTAGTGTTAACAGTACTTGTAGATTGTGAATTATTCATGATTTTCTATAAGTTTTCGATAAATTGAGGTTCGATTAAACGGGTAATGAACCTTCGGTTTGTTATTTTGTTGATTTGTTTTGAATTTTTCACCATCATTATTTAGTCTGGACATACTCGTAAATTATTGCCAGCCCGTTTCTTATTAAATATTAGTGTTTTTTTTTCATAATATTGTTGACTTATCAATGACAATGTTTGAGGGGCGCCTTGGTCGAGTTATTTATGAGTAATTTGATTCCTACTCATTACAAATACTAGTGTTACGAGCAAGATCATTTTTTCTGTATATGATACATTTTATTAATAATATATTATATATACATGTATATATACAAATATTTTGGTATATTTATCTGCCAAGTTTAAGATTGAGACGAACCAGCAGTGTATAAGATAAGTCAAGTTATTATTATTACAAGGCGCTCATAGCCTAGTGCACTCGATGGTTAAAACCCTCACCGAGGGTAAGCAACAACAAGCAAAAAAGTTATTATGGCGGTAAGACCCGTTATGGAGGATTGGCTTGAGAGGCATCACGAGAGCCTCTGATACCGGCTGACGCAGGTGATCAGCGGGAAACGACGCTGCGGATAGCACCCGTGTCTGATTCGCAAGGAGCCGTCGTTTGAGTCCCCACAACGCGATAGACAGACTGTGGATATGGCATTCCACACGCTGGCAGAATGTCCGGTGTGAGTAGAATTGAGGCGTGATCTTGTGACGGCAATCAGAGTGACGTTCGCTCACTCGGTAACATGATTGACCACGTTGCGGAGTGAGAGCGGGAGGAACTCCGCCGTTTGTTTTTGCGAACAAGTTATGCTTGCAAAGGCGTTGGTGGAGCGGGACCGGGAGGGGTGTAGAACCCTGTCCGCCAGACCCGGGTACGGGCCTGGTACAGCTGACGACTCGGGCGCTGGAAATCGCAAAACGATCTCCGTCCTCCATAAGCGCAAGCCTGGAGGTAACAGTACACACTATTACCTCCAGGCTTCACCAGTCACCCTAGCAGAAGCAGGCGGGGGTTGCGCGAACTCTACAAAGTGCTCGTGCCCTTTTCTAAATAGAGCATTAGGGTTCTTACACAGAAGGAGGCCATATACAAAGCTTAAGTGATCCGAGGTACATCGGGGCTTTAGGAGTTTCCTTTCAAGGGTGCACCTGGTTCCCCGACTTCTAGTACTCGAGACGGTGTGTGATTTTTAGTCGGTTCGAGTGCAGCAAGACATCCAAGGCGATTTCCGCACAAAAAATGGGTAAGGCAACGACGGCGTGTTCAATATTTGGATGGGCGACCGCTAATGACACGAGGCCATGAGCGTCGCAGTGATTCAAAGGTCAAGCTAAACAGTAGGTCCCGGTTGTTATCATATGATAACAGACGTGCAGATTAGTAGAAAGACTTCGAGCGGCTTCATCTAACGTAAAGATTACGTAACTGCAACGTTGGCTTTCTAGTCCCCAACCCGCACTTGGCCAGCGTGGCTTAACCCTCTCCTGACAGGAGACTCGTGCCCGTTGACATTATTGGTTGTTGATATGATCTCTGAATATTATCACTCTTAAAGTTAATTTTCTTCCATCATGTGAAGGTTCTCAAGTGTACACTATCAAAGCCTTTAATGCAGTTGCCTTCTCAGACGTTAAGCAATAAGAAAGCTTAAATCCTACCACCTATCTACATACCAGCTGACATCAATTAACTGGGTTTAGTATCAACACAGACAAAACACATTATATCTATCACATAAACAATACAATGGCTAAGTTGAGAGCCAAATAGAGGGTTGGGTCCTTATGATAGCGATGGGGTTTAGAGTTTTAAAAATTAATCATTGCTTTTGAGCTCAAATGTAAAACTTAATTTAATAAACGAGACAGAGAATGAGATAGACACAGAGATATGAAAAATTAAATGTTTGTAATCAGATTCAAAGTATTATTGACTGTACAACATTATCTATCAAGGGAAACTTGTACAGTAAGATGTCATTTTTAGTCGCTCACTATTAAACACAGTACTTATAAATAATTTAACTAGGAATTGACTTCTTAGTTTATGGCCTTCTCAATATTTAGACACACAAAATAATACATAAATTTAATTTTAGATTACAATTAGTATTCATGACTGTTATTTAAAAGAAGTTAGTCTTGAATTCCATACAAAAACATTGTAAAGCAACTGTTCATTATTACCCACATAAATCTTAATTCAATAAGAAAAGAGACGTAGATACTCTTCATAGGCATATTCAAACTCGCACAGTGAGACCGTAACCAATACTAAGGAGCCCAATTAATCAGTGGACGGTCTAATGAGCAAATATTTCATTGTCCAGCTCCTTGCTTCACAGACGACTTGAGGGCTGACGAATTGTGCATACTAATTATATTTACACGTATATTATATTTGTTAAATTTTGGTGTCTTTTCTTAAGTTTTTCTTTTTGTTTTCCTACATTCTCTTTCGCTTTTCCTTCCAAACTACTTTTCTTCTCATCACCATCATCAGCCTGTTATAGTTCATAGCTGGGCATAGGCCTCTCCTATTGCACAGCAATCTAATCGATGTTGGGCTTCTCGCATCCAGTTTCTGCTAGCCTTCTTGCAAAGACGTCACTCCACAGTGCCAGTGTGACACTTTTTTAATTATTCAAATTTTTCCAAGTTCTCCAATGATAATTTATAAGTATGATATCGAAACCATGACAATGTTACCCGATGATAGTCTTTAAAACAAAAGAAAGTATGCGTATAGTAAGGATCAAACTCTCATATTAACAATTAAATACAAACTACATAAATCAACTTCCTAAATACAGACATAAGATCTATCTAAGAGCGTATAAAGGTAAAATCAATGGCCTCAGAATCTTAAGTCAATTTTCCACTTCAATGCCGTAGTTAAAGCAAAGGTTCTAACATTAAGTCAAACCTACAGAAACTATTTAAATAAACCCATATTGAATCGTTGCCCATCCTTGCCCGTCGGGTGCAAAACGGCATTAATAATTCTCTTAGACGCACATACGACAATCGCAGTTCTCATATTATAATATTACTGAAGTCTGTGTTGGACAACCCTAGTCGACGTCTTAAGAGGTAGTGCGGGAGCTAGGGAGTCATATTTTGAATACATTAATTGATTCTTTGGGGATTCATAATTACTAAGAAAATATTTTTATTGAATTAAGTAAATCTAGATATATGCATCTCTTTAGAAACGAGGTTTTGGCTCCTGTAACATGCTGGATAGATGGGTTAGTATATAATTTTTTTCAACTTTTTCCTCTTTGATATTGTATTCCGTAGTTTATTTCCTTAATCGCCTATTACGACACCCATGGGGTGAATACGGGTGGTGACACTCCACATTCATGATCCGTCACCACATGGCAAATTAGCTAAATGAACATTATTGAGTTGAAATAAACGATAAATCTATGATGCATTATGTTTATGTGTTCATTTTGCATTTTCACCTTTCAATTTGCTTGGTTTATTGTTAAAAAGGGTTTTTAAAGAAAAATGTATGTTCTGATAGTGTTTGTAAGACACATTTCGGCAATGCACTTGTGACGCCTCTGGTGTTGCGGTTGTCCATGGGCGGCGGTAATCGCTTACCATTAGTCGATAGGTCTGGTCGTTTGCCCCTATTAAAAAAAACACATTAAATTGACGGTGGCGTTTAATGTACTATCATTACTATTTTAGTAAAATCAAGTAGATGCTATTTAGATATATGTAGTTTGGTGATTCTTATTATTTTTGCTTCCAGTTCTGTTTTTTTTTTAATTTGAAAACCTACCAAAGTGTCGCTACTCAGCCTGATGGAAAGCTTGCATAGAATCCAACAATGAGGGCTACCATACTCACTGTGAACGCAGCCAATGCAATCAGCAAAATAATACTCTTAAAAAGTTGATTGTTACTTTAAAATAAACAGAAGTTATTTGAAATCTTTTTAGTATGTCTTGTGTTTTATTGAAATAATAGTGTATTTACGACAGTCATGGAAGGGCAAAGAGAATCGTGAGGCGGAACAATTAAGATTTAAAAAGAACGAACGAAAACTGTATTTAAAGTACTGAGATTTATGTTCTAATTGTATGCACAAGAATAAAAATCGTTTGCTTATATTATTTGACCGACTTTTGTTTGAGATGACAGGTATTTATCATATTTATTTTTGACAGTCAATTTTATTCAGAACAAATTGTTAGGTTAGTTCATTCTTCTTTGGAGCAAAAAAGTAATTTTCTCAATGCACATTAATTGTAGTGACTGTCTCATCCACATACACACATTTATCAAATCCGAATCCTATCTCCTTTCCTAGGAGGGTTGTCTTAATGGAAACATGTCGCCCACAATGAGGGATATTCGAGGCATATGCTTCACGAGGCGAGGCACGAGGCACTGTCACACGGCACACTTGGCAACTCGACTCGAAGGCAGACAAAACATTCTCTCTACGTGCTGATTGGGTAGAGGTATGCTCATTCGTGGAGTTTAGGGTTTAATAATTTTGATACTTTAAGTAAAAGGATTGCTTCGTGAATGGGAATTGATAAATATCATTAGAGTTGTCGTGTTGTTACCATTGAGAATGCAAACAAAACTTAATTTTTATATTTCTGTTTATATTCCAACACTTTAAAAGAATGAGTTAAGTTTAGAAATCCCTATAATTTCGAATGTTTTATGTGTATGTTAATAAACTGGACTAAATAGGTTTCAACGAATTTAAACACCCTAATTAGGCTAGCGGTATATTATTATTACATGGTACGCGATTTTTATTAAAATGGACCGTAGCATCACCTTATATACGTTTGATAGATCTACAATTGATTTTAGAAATATGAAGGTCATGTTAGGTTCCTATTATCACAAAGAATCTACAGTACATCGTTTACATCAAGAAAAATCTATAAATACCATGTAAGCATGATAAGTTATTATTATTTAATATTACATAAAATAGTACTCATTTCCATTAGCAAGTATCAAAATTAATAATCGTAGTATAATAATGACCACCGGCTGGGCGAGGTACAAATCTACATATTGGGGTGTGGGCATTTCTTGCATCCCCGGCTGAGATATGTGTCTTGGCTCCCCGTGTCCAGATCGGGGTGGTGACAGGGACGTACTTCGGTGTTAGCTGAAAATACATATTTATATTTTGTGTTACCTGAAATCACAAATTTATATTTTTACTAAGTAATTTAAATGTGATATGTTATGAATAAAAAAGGCTGTAGGAGCTCAGCTTTATTTCTTTCTTCTCTGTATATTAGTCGCAATATAATTACGGGTTAGGACTTTGAAGAACTAATCTTGAGAAATAAACATCAACCTACGTATAGTGGCCAGCATGCAGACATCATCATGATTATATTATTATGACCCGTATTAATTGCTTTCTAGTGTTTACATTCTATTTAATAGGTCCTGATTGTACAAAGCCATCTTACTTTATACAATATTTACTTATTACTAGATGAGCCCCGCGGTACACGCAGCATATAAACGCATAGAAGATATAGTTCAAGGATCTCCGAAAAATACTATACATAGCATTAACTTAAAAGAAATATTTCTCTCAATTACATTGAATTTACATCATCACTATCGTGGTCAATATTCGCAATTAATATTTTAATACAATTACACAAACACCTAAGTCCGTCCCCTACACATAAATGTTTAAGGTATGCAGATGCGGTACCAACGTGATAAGTTAATTCCTAGTGGCGATCCCTTACCCGTATCAAAATTATAATAGAGCACGAATATTCCGCAATATGTGGCCCATCCGCTCTTATTGAAAACTTAATGGCCTCCCAAGATTATTGCTAAGTTATGTTAGGATTGTTTGGATTTCATGTGTGGATTGTTACTAACTAAATTTTGAAATGAGAATTAGAATTTCAAAATTAGAATAATAGTGTTGTGAAAAACGGTTTCTTATTATTTTATATGTCTACATGAATAACAAGCTTTTTATCACAGCATGCAGAGGTTGATAATACTTCGTGAAAGTGTATTTCAACAACATTAGATGTCAGGATTTTAGTATAATATTTAACTTATGACAAATGATAGAAAAATGAGAACAATTTATCAGCTGTTAAGGAACATAAGCTACTTTTTTATAGTTTTTGCTATTTTTAAGGCCAGTTCGTCAAATATTTTTGAAGTGTTCTTTAGGCGTATTGAGCACTTTTTGAGTGAAACTCGCGACATGACTCACCTAACGCTTTCTATGAGTTCAATTTTTTACTTCTTTTTATGATGCATTTTATTCAAAGAGCAAGAGATTCATTTCAGTTGAGCTTGAACAACTATTTGTTAAAGTTTACAGCTTTTTCTTCTGTCGGCTGTCCTCATGACAGCTTTGTGTTTTTTTAACTTTTTATAATAGTCTTTGACGGATTCTTAACTTTTTATAATACTTTGGTAGATTCTTAACTTTTTAAAATAGTCTTTGACCCCCAACCCACCATTGGTTTTAATATATGCTTATACTGTTATATTATTATTTAGTATGGCATATTTAATATGTTAGTATTGAATGACATTAAAACTGGTTGTAAGGCACTTTTTTTTAACAACTGTCTGAAAAGGTCATCATTGATCATTCAATCACTATACTGTATATTGAATATAAAAATATTAGTGTACATAAAATGAATGAATCGGGAGGCGAGGGAGAGAGAGAGAGAGAGAGAGAGAGAGAGAGAGAGAGAGAGAGAGAGAGAGAGAGAGAGAGAGAGAGAGAGCATTAACTCCACCGATGTACAATGTAGTGCATAAAATTTTTAAATAATAATAATAAATCGCTTTATTGTACACCAGATAATTAAGTAACTTAAAGCTAGGTATATCGGTAGTAGAATTGGCGGCTTATTGCTCAACGGCAATCTCTTCCAGGCCACCGTAAATAAAATAAAGTAAAAATATAAATAAAAAAAAACTATAAAATATAAATTGTATATGGTCACCACAGTATTTCAAGAAATCAGTGATAAGGAATTCTTTTGGTGTTCTTAATCAAATGTTCAACCTATTTTTCCCTTTGATTTGCAGTTGTCGTTAGGTTATAGTAGTTACATACCATCAATAGTGCCCGTTTACCCATTTTGAAATAAAATCCCAGACAACAGTTTTTAATAGTCGCCTGGATATAAGCCTTTCCTTCCACTAGGCTTCAGCCTTCCGAGATTCTTTAAAATAATCTATTCTGGTATTGCACCACTATGAAATTAATTCAGAAACAAAGAAGGTCTCGCATAAATATTAAAGCTTGGTATAATACTACTTTGGTATAATGAGACACGAATGGTGAAGGCAATGTACCAGATGTTCACACGTAGTCGTGTGGAGTCATGTTGCTAGCTTATACCGTAAATATGGTCCTGAGTTCAGGATAGGTTGAGGATACATTGCGGAGTAAAGAGAGTTTCTACAATATCCTTATATTGAAAGCGATTAATACAATTTCGTGTTGCATTTTGAGGATTCAGACGTGAATAAATATATATATTACTTCTTTTGTTGCTATACAATTAGGTGACCAAGAGTCAACTAGTCAGAGTGTAAATGGACTCTTGCATCTGTTGTATGATAAGTGACAGCAAGATTTCTGCAAATTGCTTGTTGGAATAGTAAAAAAATTATAGAGATTTTATAAATTATTAATATCCCTAATGTTGTAACTACGATATGTCGGTGTTGGTAACTGGTTTCCTCTGTTTACTTTAGGAGGCCTAACAGCAGACTATTGACTTATACACTAGCAGTCCTAAAGGTAAAATCGCAAATCACTCTTTTTCGAAATAATTCGATACTTATTTTGTAGTACTGTTTTAATTATTTTAAAAAAATTTTAAAGCACAGAGATTATTTGACAGTTTTTAAATGAAATTCAAAATCGAATCTAAATTCTTTTAATAGAATAAAGAGAATAAAAACTAGCTTTAAACCACTCAGCACCTCTTTCACTAGAGTCTCAATTAGGTATTTATGCCTGAAATTTAAAATAAAACATAAATTTATTTTATGAGGCTCTTCTCCATAGTAAAATAGAGATACTAACATGGGATTATTGCTTTACGATAAGTCCCTAGTGAAATTAGCGTATAAAACGTTCTATCTTACGTGTCTCCTAACACTATGGCCGTACCACATGTCATAGATAGGCCAACACCGTAGGCGGTGCGTAGGCGCAACGAAAGTTCCACACTTATAACTTGCGTTGCAACGGCGAATCAACTTCTAACCAATCTTGTACGACCTGCCTACCTTTGTCGTTCTACAATACATTGTTAGAAACAATACTATGGACAGAGTTCAACAAAGCTGGTGGTTAAGCTGATTCAATCAGATACGGTTTCCGTAACATTTGCCAGATTAATGATGATATAGGGATGTGTGCTTTCTAAAGTTCATGCTGTTATTTGCATATTGATTTAATGTTCTTAATAATGGTCTAGCAGAGGATATTCTAGAATTTAATAAGTTTGTAACCATTTAAGGTTAAGTTCCTAGACAATTACTGTTTAAACAATATTATTGTAGGTGTTAAGTATTTTTGAGTAATGAATATCTATTTGACGTAAACTTTATTCGACTAA
>PKRV01000318.1:4711396-4797097 GCA_003709505.1 Hyphantria cunea
TATTAATTTATATAAATAGAATAACTTGGGTTTCTTGTAAAAGACCCCTCTTCTTTTTTTGAAATCTTTAAAGTAATATTATTAAATGAAATTGAAGTATGTAATAGGAAGTTGGAGAAACGCGTTATTTGATGTATCCAATGAGCGGACGTGATACTTGAGTTCACCGTCGGTATTTGAGTTATCGTGTGTTATAATTTATATACCTGCGACTGCAGTAATTCTCAATTATTTTTTATATTTTTTTAAGTAAGACAGAAGTTTTAATTTATATTTAATCTTCATGTTTTTCAGATAAGGTTACTACAGTTCGACTCTTCACTGTTTCTTCAGCCATATTTATTAAGTCAAATACTACCTTATAATATTGAGAAATAACAAACTTATTAAACTCTCTTTTTCTAAATATTTTGGACATCTAACACAAAACGTCATCTAGTCACAAGCTAAGCAGAGCTTGTATTATGGGTACTAGATAATTGATATAAATACATACATACTTTATTTGTAAATAAATGCATATAAACATAGAAAACAACCAAACTCCAACCCGGGAATCGAACCCGAGACCTCTAGCACACACAGCAGCAGTCGCATACGCTACCACTACGCCACGCAATTCTAGAGGCTTAGTATAAATGCAATTCTATTTTTTTATTTTTCTGTTTACTTCAAGCATATGTGTCATTGTTTTCCAAACCACATTTAAAACCAAGACCACCTTGATATCTTTACAAAAATTGTGTTTCAAAATTTGTAACATAATTCAAAACTAAATTCCTCAGATGGGGGCAACCCCACATCCGTCGGGGGAAGTCCCGGTCGGTCCCAGAACTTAGTGGCACATGTGTGTCTAATATCCGTGCATTTGTCAGTCTGTAATTGCGAAGCGATTCTACTTTCCACTGTCCCTTACTTAAATCTTAATGTTAGTTCGGTCTATAGTTTTGATAAGGGTTGTATTCCTCTAGTTGCGTTAAGTTGGCATTGTAATGCGTTCTGTATGCTAAATATTAATGAGGTATTGGTGCAAACACTGAGTTTATTTACATAATTATTCTTATATAATAATTTAAAAAATGAGATAATAGATTACGATTTTTAACCTCCTACAATATTGTTATGACGCATGAGAGCTGAACAGATTGAAAATATCATAAATATGTAACATAGAAGATTTATACTACAATTTTATAAAATGAGGTCGTAATTTTTATGATTCTTAAACATTCTTTACGTCTATAAATATGTCACCTCTAAATTACCATTCTCATGGATCACTTAAACTATTACAGCAAATATTCATTTCTGGTAGTAAATTCGAAACAAAGATCATTTCGTCGAAACTTCAGTTAATCTGAACTTAGTCTTTATTGACAATAATATTTCATCATTCGATAGAATAATAGGTATATCTTTTTTAGTATCCAGCGGTCGAAATTTACGCATAAACTTGTTTTTTTTTAAATGCAGGTATAAATATTTCTGACATTTGATAACCGATACTTCAACAGAACTTTAACCTGAGTAAAACATGAACTCAATCTAGCTAGATTGTCTGATTGAATATTTTTCTACTTTTTTTGAATAGAAAATACCTTATATTTCATTTTCTTTTAACTTTTTCACTCCTATATAGAAACTTTAACTGCACCACATTTTATATCCGTTCGCATAATTTTCGTAAAAGAGGTACAAAGTTTGTGTCATAGACAATATAACATCGCATCGCTTTTAGTAAACAACCCGCTTGTAAGAGCACATCTGCTAGTAGTGACTTGGTATATGGGTTCCAAGATTTAACTAAGATAACCCCATGGATATAACTATGAATGGTAGCCTATTTTCTACTATCACTTTCTTCTATTGAGAATTTGATTGGCTTATTTTATTGTCTACCTTATTATTAGATTCAAGAGATTTCTAATTTCAGTGTTCTATATCCATGTTTAATGGATTCAAACCTTCAACTGTATCACTGAGTGATTTTCTTGTGTGCGCCTACCTCACAAGATATCTACACCACCCTAAGGTTGACTGGTAGAGAATGCCCTCGACATTAAGTCCGCCATTGTACAAAAGTGCATAAACTTATAAATAAATAAATATATTTCGGACCATTTTAATAAAATGAAGTTCAGATGGTCATAACTTGCATACTGTTCACGTTTCATGTAATACTAACACTACTGTACTTGAATATCTGACTTTTAAAAAGAATGGCCATGAGTTTCTTTGCCAGTATTCTTCTCATAAGGCTCTACGCATTTCGGAAACTGAACGTTATGGATCGACACAGGCAGTGGATAGTTGTTTTCCCCTAATTCACTTTAACACTACATCTGTGGCGATGTTTGTGTCGATCTATAATTTTTATCTGTAGCTTCAATTTCACGTTCATAAATGTCACTTAGTGTCTTAATTGAATAAATGATTTTGAATGCCAATTTATAGAGCCTTGATATTAATAAAAGGTGATGGCTTTAAGGATGGTTTTTAAAGAGAAAATATCACATGAGTTAACAATTTCTTTAATAGGTTGTCTATGTGTAACTGTTATGTAATAATGAAATATACTGTCCTAGTTGTTGTTTTTAGGGATCTCGACTGCAAATGAGGTCTAGGATTCAAATCTCAACAAGAATTAGTATTGTATGACGGCCACGATCCATCAATGTGTAGTTTTATGTAATTTATCAATGATATGTATATATATATATTGGAATATATGTGTTAGTTTGACATTATATGTTCCCGGTTAATAGCAATAAAGGCGTACTGCCCTATTATGTAAATGAGTTTGCAGTCAGCTTAATATATGTATTGTAACAGCTCTACCTTTGATAAAAAGTAAGTAATCTATGTAAAAAAAAAGTCGAGGTAGTGTGTAACTTTATAACTCGAGAATGGCTGAACTGATTTGGATGAAATTTGGTGGGGAGTTAGCTTAGTACCAACAGATGGAATTAAATTATCTTACTTTAGCGCCGCGGCGTTAACTACAGTTGTTATTGTACCTCGGGGAACACCGCAGGGCACAGCTAGTGAGTGATAAAAATTACATTCTTACGTGGTGTCTCACACTGTCATATCAAGTAAACAAACAAATCGGTGTAATATAAACCCACGTAAGACGGTGATTACCCAACATCGCTTAAATAAAAATAAAATGAATCTCAATTTCACAAACAAATATTGTAACAAAATCGCTGACTGCATCGTTGCATGGAACGCCATTGCCATGTTGATTCAAAAATGGCCGATTTTCCTACATCAGCGCTTCTTTGCTGTAGCGAAAAATTCATACGTTTCGTTTACATACTCACCGAAGGTTTGTTTGTTCTATATTTGAATTCAAATATTTATATTCGATTTACTGAAAAGATTTGAATTGAAAACGAACACCGATGTTCAAATGTGTACCTAATATTTTAACTTATAATTGTCATGAGGTTCATGTGTTATTTATTTATTAATACATTAATAATAATATTCCGGACATCAAAAACTCAATGCCTTCTAGTGTGAAACTAAAAAAGATAACTGATGTAGATACATGTAATAAGTACATAGAAAAAACCCAAACTCCGAAACCAATGTTTGTAGATCAGATTCATTTTAATTTAACTTTTCATTTAATGGGTTGTTACCCAGAACACCGTCGGAAAATAAGTGTACAACTTGTCTTACTTAAAACAGTACTTGTTTATCAAATTCTGAAAAATACTTTTTGAACATCATTATATTGTTGTTATTATTCGGCATGAATGGGCCTGCTCGATCGAAGTGATACCACGGTCTCCCAGAAAACCGGTATGAAACAATGCTTGCACAGTGCAAGCAAGTTTCACTGAGTGAGGATACCAGAGGCCCATGCTACAACCCCCGCCTCTGACGTGGCGGGCCTCCGTGGGTGGCATTAATCGCTTACCATCAGGCGATACGTCTGCTCATTTGGCCATTTTATAAAAAAAATGTTTTTAAGCAATAATTCTACGAGCGTATGTCTTTTTGCCTCAATAATCAAAAAAATATTTAGGCGTATTATAATGTTTCTGTTATGATTTATTTATTGAACTCTTTCAATCTGGCCAGTCTGCGCGCGCGTCTTTACGAATATATCTCTTCCGGCCTTTTTACCGAAAAGCTATAATCTCTGCGCGTCATATATGTACCCTAGACAGGTATGGAATCTTCATGGATGTATTAGGCCATTTCTCATGGACCTACATACACTCTGCATGTTCTATTTCTACTCCCGATGAATTATTTATAATAATATCATTTATTCTATGTACACATTCTACAATCGAAACCGTAAACACAAAACAAGACTGAGTCACAATCGAAAACTTTTTAATTGCACCCAATTTGCGACCAATCGAAACGCCGTATTGTATTCCAATTTCGAATCGAATGCATTTCACAAACTTTCGTACAACTTCGCGTCGATTCGTGTAAAATAAATGTTGAGTGCACACGAGTCGCATATTTTTTAATTGCTGCTGTTTTGAATTTTTATTTAAAACAGTGAAAAATTTTGTTTGCATTGAAATTTTAGATTTCTTAAAACATTTTGTGTATTATATCTAACCAATTCTGTTAATGAAGCTTGTTCTACTATCCCCACCACCTAATCCTTAGGTACACTCGCAATGGATGACGAATAAGTTAGCAATTAAATGACCCTTCAGCTTGCAATCACCATCGATCATCTATAAAGTATTTATACCGTCGATCATCATCAAAGGCCTACATTAATCCACTACTGGATATAGGTCTGTCTCACTTTAAAAAGGAGGTTTAGGTCTACCTAATTGATATAGGATTTAATTTTACATTATTTTGTCCTGTTTGTAGTATTGTAGTTTGCTTCCTTACGGCCTCTTTTAATAACCTATATGTAATTAAACTAGATATAGTCCTTTTTTTCAATAGGATATTTATTTTCGCTTTTTTTGAGAAGTTTAACTGTTTAAAAGCCGAATGATCATTTTAAGGTAAATTCGAATTATTTACAATAACGTATCTCTGTTTAAAACTAGAGATATGTTATTGAAAACAGCCATTAGTTGACTTTTACTTCACTTGTATAATGAATAAAGGAAATGACACTTCATAGTAACTGCACATAAAAACAGCAATTTAATTAGTAAATACCTAATATTATTTCATAAACTGTAAGAGATTGCCTTCGGGCAACAAGTCTGCCAGTTTTGCCTTTTACCTCTAAGTTACCATTGTAATTAATCTGGTGTACAATAAAACGATTATTATATTTTATATTGCTATTGTATACAGAAATAGGAATTTTATAGGAACTTTTTACCTCGCACTACTAAACTGTGGAATGAAATGTCGCCTGCGTTATATCCGTCGCATACCACCTTCAAACCTTCAAAAATAGAGCGTGCTTCTTTTTAAAAGGCCGGCAACGCGTTTGTGACGCCACTGGTGTTGCGGGTGTCCATGAGCCATGGTAATCGCTTACCATCAGGCGATACGTCTACTTGTTTGCCACCTACAACATAAAAAAGGGATATATGCAGTCCCCTAAAATGATTATTGCATAGTCCGTGATTCCATTCAACCTGTCATGTACCCTTAGCCCTGTTAAAGTGACTATTATGCTATTAGCATCTAATGGTATAAAAGTAATACTGTGGAGGTTTCTTCTACACTACAATCAATTGTACAAGTTTGATTGACCATAAAAATTACGGGCCATCTAACACATCTATTACACTGATTGCTAGTGATCTAACGTATTGTTAGAAGCGCGTGCGCACCGCACTCGTATTATCTGAACGCATAGATTACTGTTCCTTCAATAATTATATAGATTACCGTAACACGTGTCGTGAGATATGAGTATCGGGAAGAGATTATTCGGTGTACTAAGTTTTCAATTCGATTTTATAATCGATTTTGGATAAAAAAACAAATAGGATTAGTGTTGTAAGACAATTTTAGTAGTAACATGAAGTTTGAAAATTTTCCTACTTATAGGAATGTAGACAGTTACAATCAGGGCTTGGAAGAAAGTACGCATTTTGAGAGTATTATAATCATCCCCTTAATATGAAGCGCTCATAGCTCACTGGCACTCCGTAATTAGAAACAATCACCGAGGGTAAGCAACGATGGTGCGGTTATTACCTGGACGGGTGACCGCTAGTGGTGTGATACCATGAGCGTCTCTGTGATTCGGAGCTTCACGTTAAGCAGTCGGTCCCGGTTATTATCATACAATAACAGTCGTAAAGCTTAGTTGGAGGTCTTCGGGCGGCTTAAAACATCCAACTGCAAAATTACGTAGCCACAACGTTGTCTTGCCAGTCCCCAACCCACATTTGGCCAGCATGGGGACGTATGGCCTGAGCCCTCTCCTGAAAGGAGACCCGAGCCCAACAGTTGGACATTGTGGGTTGTTGATGATAAAGCTCAGAATTAAATTATTAACCATTATAAGAATGTTTTTTTGTGGTGGTATAATTATCAGAAATACAACTATGAATAGTAAACATTTAGAAACAACCTATTTGTCTTGGTGTTTTTCACATGACTTTTTTTCAGATCATTTCTAATGGTCAGCAAATGTTCGCTGCTGATGACCTCTTCCGAAACTTTCAAAGAAAGAAGTACTAAGAACCGAGGAGCAGCGATTGATGGATGTGGACGAAGGAAAAGCGGTGTGTTAGGACCGTAAGAACTAGAGATTAATTGTCTTCTATGTATGTATGTGTGAATTTTACGTATTCAATGTTATTTGTGTGTATCTATAAAAGAATGTTGTAAAAAAATAACAATATAGAGCGTTCGACTAAAGCTTGTGCCGCGCTATAATTTTCTTAGTCGTCGATTACCACACAAGCCTAAAGTTGAAATATTGCACATCAAAACCTTATCGATCATCGACGTAACATTTTCAAACGAACATTAAATTAGCTCCCAACTTTGACCTTAGCCCCACACTGAGCAAAAGTAATAAAATTCAAAGTAATAAATAGACAAAGTGATATGATATTAGCAGCATCCAATTTAATGTAACAAAGACCTTTATAAGATATACGATGCCGTTAGCTGCACGCATTTTAGATATAAGTACCGCGTACAATGCCAGCCATATTTTTGATCAGTCATTGATGTGTGTTCGCTAGATGGGGTACATCTTAAAACCAAAATAGTTTCTTCCTGTTCGGTTTTCGCAATTCCAAATTATAAAATACCAATAATTGATGATATACGTATCCATAAATTAGTTTCAAATCAGGCGTTACTATCAATTATAAAAACCTGATTGATATTTAAATCATTTGTCATTTTTCGTAATACAATTTGTCTATTATCTTCATATATTTTCTTAGATTTATTTGGGGTCGGCTCAATGAGTTTTCTTTTTCATACTCTGTAACCTCAATCTCTTCAATTTTTGTTTATTACTTTTCTACGTATATCTTTCAATTTCTTTATAATATAAAACGAAATGAAAATTGTAAAAATAGTGAAAGCTCTGTGCAAGGGATTTTTAATGTATGCCTGTTTATTTTCAATGAATTTGTTTATTAATACTGCACACATCTAATGTCTGTTTCTTTAGTTTTGCGTACATTTAAAGCTCGTTTTAAAGAAACGAATCGATAGTTCTCTTCCAGTATTTCTGTACATCAATCCAATGATATCGGCAGGTATTTATATCGTTAATAGGATCGACTCATTTGGGCATGACTCGCGGCAAATATCGCATGTGGGGTCTCCCCCGTACTATATTACGGGACCTTTCGTTTTGTTTCTTTTTCTTTTAATGTTGTTGTTTGATTTTAATATTGGAAATTGATTTGACGTTTTTATTGTTTCTTGCATTTTAATTGAGTAATGTTACGGTGGTTTTTTAAAAGGGTAGGTTTGTTTCAATGGTAATAACAAAAAGTAGAGTAGGTTTGTGTGTTATAACGATAGTTTTGGAATATAGTACTGATTTTCTTAGTCCTGTTTATGCAGGCGTTCAGATTTATTTAGAGGGCTTCGGGCTTTTTAGCAATATTTATGGTTATAGAAGCTCCCCACGATGCATTATCTGCATTTGTGCTATTGTGGCCCCCACTTTTGTTAATACACTATCATAGAAAGTACGATATGAAATGAATAAGTAACATATAAAGAAGAAAAAAATATGTTCATAAAAAAATGTAACAGGTAAACTGAAGGTATGTAATTTCGTCATATAATTTATACTATTTTATATATCTGTGCGTTATATACGATTTAAAATCAATTTCGTATAAAATGTACCGGTGGTAATCGCATTTGTTAGAATAAAAACATGGCATAAAACAATACTTCTATTAAATCATTGCTTAGCACCATTAACGTGGACTTTAATAATATATGTTAAGAAACTAATAGACGAAAATCGATCAACAGTAATAGAACAACCATACATTACAGTACTATTCTCTTAGCAGGAAGAACGCGCACGCGCACGTTCCCACGTGCCTTTGTCGGGCAGCGACAAAGCTCCGCCGACGACATACCGCGTTTCAAACTCATTCAAAAATATACTTTAATTCGATCACGTAAAGATTCAAAACAACAATGTAACGCATCGGCAAAATAAAACTACGAATTCCATTTTCAAATGTTGTAACTGTCATCAATGTCAGTTGAATTGAAACTTTATCTCTTAAAGCTAAGGCATCAAGTTATACGGTCTTTTCCTAAGGTAGTTTCAAAAAGTTTAGCCGTAAAGGCTCTGTTGACCCCTCATTTAAGGTAGGGCAATTGTTTATCAATATGCCTATGATTAATGTGTATGATGTGCCGTCGTGATCGCATCGTGGCCGGCTGTAGGCAATTAGCTGGGATCACGATCCGCCCAATGATATGTGATGGCTAATGTTGCTAATTTGTTTGTGTGGTAGAAGCGTGCTCAGTGACTTGTGTCCACTTGTGCCTTTTTTGGTAAGGGTTGATATAGCTGGTAGAGATTTTTTTTTACTTTTTAAATACATCATCATCGCTAAAGAGTAGCAGTTCACACACACATGCATACATACACACTCACACACGTACACACACACCTAACATTTCACACTACATTTATTTAAATAGACAACAAATCATGTTAATTAAAGGAACAAAGTAAAAGGTGTAATATTTACATAAATTATTTTTTTTAATAATAATACATTTAGTATTGTATTGTATATTTTACCAATATGAATTTGCTTTTGTTGATTGCTAAAATGTGCAAAGATTATGAAATTAGACTGATACAAATAAGTTAAGGTTGAATGTTCTTGTTTTTAAAATATGGATCCGGCCTCCGAAAGTAATATTAATAATAATAAATTAATAAATATTATTTTTTTTCAAACACATTTGCATTATGAATATACATCCTGTGTCTTTACAAACAAACAAACATGAAACGGACGTAAAAACACCCAGATTCAGAACAATAATTTGTGGAACACACAAAGTGTTGTCCTACGTAGGATTTGAACCCCCAACGCTTGGCGCATCAAAAAGCAGCGTGGCGACCGGTTAAATTACAAGGCCGTGTGCAGCGTGTGTGGCCGTTTTTCCGCTGTGCAGTTAAAATATCATAGTATTTCACTATGTGACTTATATACTTCTATATATTGACCTAGACGTTGATGCTACATTAGGTACCAAAATTCCTATTAAAATTTAATGTCTACGCAACAAAGTGAAAATCAATCTAAAACCACAATATTTAATATGTACGTTTATGTATTAAATATTAAGTTAATAACGCCAATAAATATTCATAATCCTGCGCAGACATCACAGTTGTGGGCGTCAGGTCGTTTCGGCCTAATTCTAGTCAAATAATTTCATTTAATACGTGCCTTAGTCGCCGTAGAGCGCACAATGCGATAGTATGTCACACGTAATGTGTGCACTGACAACACGCCATACAGTTTAGTTTCATAGTGTAAGCGATCTTGATACTTTTAAATATCAATACATATAATAAATTCGCAACTAGTCATTGTCCGCATATGGAAGATCTATAAGAAAAACTATTTGTTTAAACTTTGTGAACTCAATAGAACACATACAAAACAGTGATTTGAATGTGATAAATTTTTGTCTGTTTCTCTCTACGTTAGTGCACACTAATCTGAGAAACGGCTTAACTGGTTTAAATGTGGTTTCATTTCAGGTGTTTGTTTCATTTCAATCGGTCGACAAATAAAGTTTATAAAAATTTAAAGAATCATTGCACCGAAATTCCCATATCCATGAAGCATTTAAATTTATTCGTTAGAAAAGTAGCCTAATCAGTTTTTATGTAATCTTACCTTTTCCTTAAATAACAAAGAAGAGATTAACTTTAAAGTGACCAACACGATAGTAATGATCATTTTATTTTGAAATACTATTACTTTAATTAATTTAAGATATTATATTATTTACATTTTCAAGTGTCAACTCCGTTCGAATCGCATTTCACACAGATTTGGCGACACTAGTTCAAAGTAACTGCGTCGTTTATCCGATATACGAGAGACGCGATCCGTCGTCCGTGTACAACGATTAAACACTAATGCACGATGTGTTTAATTCACTTATATTGGGCTTGAATTACGTATGAAAAGCTATGCCTTTCATAGATTTCTTTAATTTTTTTAGTGTAGTAATAGAAATAAACCTTGTTATGTTTACTAATAATTAAGTTTATTTAGCATACATAAGTCAAAAGCGTATATTTATAAAAGTATTTATAGCTTCATAAATACCAAATTATATTAAATGCCCCTTCAAAACTCTCAAGGTATTTTTATAGGATTTTATATCTTAAAAAGTAAAATAAAAATATTTTATGGAGATTCAAGAAACAAATGTATTCAGTTAAAAAATAATAAGTACATATCTTTTACACTGCAATCTGTTTCCCAAACTAGACAGGGCACGTATTGTGGTTACCAAATACCTGATAAGAATAAGCCAAAGGCTAGAAAAAGATAACTACCTAATTTCCCTAAAGAGTAGTATAGAATAACCGTGTAATATGAAATTAAGTGACAATTATTACCTATACCTGAATTAAATATAATAATCAAATGATCAATCAATGAAGCAGATATCAATAGTCCACTATACTGTCTGTTATCCCAATGAGTACAGTGACCACCACTCTTAGATTCTGCACATACTTTCCATGAAAGAAAGTGTAAAAGAAAAATGTAACACGAATAAAATAATGTACAAATAATAAAAATGTTATCAGTTTAATGGGAAAACTTATATTTTTTTTATAAATTACTCGTCAAAGTAAATCTACTCAGCCTGATGGTTAGATCAAGCAGAATCCAACAGCGGGGGCTGCCATATTCACTGCGAAAGCAGACAATGAATTATGGCGTTCCACACGATTGCGGCTCTTTTTGAAAACTCCATCCAAACTCTATCCAAACAAGCATAATTCCAGTGGCTATCCGTATACGTAATAGAATTCGCCAACTTTTCACTAAAAGATAACGAGTTTAAACTATTATCGTAAACTTTCAGCATTACAGTTGCTGAGTGTAAGGTACAATTTGAATGTAATTCGAACCTTTATGCTTACTACCTCTGTGAGTTTTACACACCGTTATAGTTAAATTTTACTATCGCAAGTGTGTATGGGGAAAATAAATGAATATTTGGGACCAATATAACAACACAACATATATCTAAAAATAATCAAGTAATAACCATAATATAATAATTTTTACGTATACAAAATTATTATTTTGTCTCTGTGGTGACTAATAATAAGGGTAATTAGGAATTTCTTGGATTGTCTAATCTACCGAAATATCATACATTCATTCCCCTTATGCCTACTTTTCGTGAATTGCTAAACTCGGTGCTTTTATTCCGATTTTTTTAATTTTGGTTCCGTTTTGACAGCTTTTATTATTTTACAATTTCGCTGACTTCCAAGCACTGACAAGCAAAATTTTTATAGATATTTTATTCAATGAGTTATTATATCATTAAGAGTGCCGTTAGAGCCGATTCATTGAGTAAGCTACATCCGGCAGAAGCACTGGATGGAAAACTTCAAACAAAGCCAATACGAATCCGTCTGGTCAATGTGATATAATTGGCCAAAAAAATATTTTTAATAAGATACCAATATCTAGAATTTAACTGTTGTAGGCTATTGGTGATGAATGATGTGTTTTTATTTACACTCCAATTTAACATAGGACTCAAAGTCCCTAAATTGAAATGTCTTTGAACATTTTTATTTTAAAACAAGTCAATTTCAGTAGACAGAATCAGAATCTTTTTACGTTTAAGGGAAAGAAAAGATGCGTTAAAGGTTTCTAAATTGACAGGTTTTAGCGAAAAAGGCAGCTATCATAGTCAATAGGTCTTGATTAGTAAAGCGGGAGACAAAATGAAGTCAAATAGGCAGACACCTTGTTCCATCTTGATTAGTCGGTCCAATGCAAGTATTAAATAATATTAAATATCTAGTATGGTCTTAACCCTCTCCTGGGAGGAGACCTGAGCGCAACAGTGGGACATTATGGGTTGTTGATAGATTGATGATTGATAGAAATTTATAGTTACAAATATGGTATGTATCGCTCGCATTCCAAACTTTTTGTCCAATGGCTGGATGTTTTCTATATAGATTTCGTGTAAGTTTTAAAAGTTTTTCGGAACACATAGCATATTCTTTGTGTGGAAATTGCCTTTAAAACCCTAATACAAGTGGTTATTTAGAGCGATGACGCGCTTGTCACTCTTGATGTCAATGGGCAGTGGGAGTAACTTAAATTGATCTCTTTGCTCGTTTGTCTCCTTATACCATAAAAAATATATTTTAAAAAAACGGCAATATGTATTACTGCCTCACAAGCTATCAACACCTTTCAAACAGACGTGGCAACAGAACAAAGAGCTGTACATAAAATCTACAGACTTTCTCTCACCACCATCACCTACATTCGCGATCGTGTTACCCGACTTGTTGCGCTGATGCAGCATGCAAGTAAACACGTCACTGGGACAGGTCCGGCCGGGACACGAACCGCGACACGTACAGATACTACCGTATCGGGTTACTGATTTAGTACGGCCCGCGTCACATCGTGTCGATTAGGTTCAGATCACAGCGGCAAACGATAGCGGATTTTCATTTAACCTATAGGAAGATAAAAGTAGAAATAGCAATTCAATTAACAGCAGCAAATTAACTGTATACTTATAAGTAGTGTATGATTAGATTTGAAATTGAAACATTTGGCTTATGCCGCTTCATTTTAGTAATATATGTTTTTTTACATGTCTTTCTGAATTGATGGACAAATAGAGGAGAAAAAATTACGAAATCACTGTCCTCGGAACCATTTGAAGGTAGTAGACACGATTGCATAATGATTACTTTTCAGCTAAACTTACCCGTTGGCATAAAGTGATAATCAAATAAAAAATAGTTTTCCATAGCCATGACGAAGATCTGTATTTTTAATCTTGTCAATGTGTTTATATGTATAAAATTAAAATATTTTGTGTATCTACATTTCATAAACACGCAACAATAATGAACACCTTTTCAGAGAAGTCCTTAAGAACTTCTGTACATCATCTACAACTTACAATATTTCACTGCTGGGCTCGGGACAAACTAACAAAACTCAACTTAGATTTCAATAACTTCTATACAGTCTATGCTAAAAAAAATATACAAGTTATAGAGGAGTTGTAAAAAACTATATGGAGACTAGACTAGTTGATGAAAGTATAGATTTTTTTAAGTTAAAAACAAAATGCACTTCTGAATACGATAACTTACGTTCCGATCATCCCTTCACTTGCTTACCTTTTAAATAACCGTAAAAAAGTAACCGTAAAAACAACAGTTTTAAGTAACCGTAAAAAAGTAAAAAAAAAACATAATGTTCGCGCACGCTTCGCCTGCCAAAGTATCTCAAGGTTAACTCACAGAGGGGCTTGTAGGAAACAAGATTAAACGTTGTATGTGATAGTTTATTCAGAACTTTATTTTGTTGGACTATTTTGTATCACTTGACAATATAACTGCTTTTTTCTGTTCACTTCAACGTAAGTGTAATAGTTTCATTATTTATATTCACATGTCATCAAGAGCAACGGAATGTACTTTATTCGGTCCATTCTTAAGCTACCGTGGGAGAGCCACGCTCTGGCATGAATGGGTAGGCTCGACCGGAGTGATACCAGGGCCTCACACTAACTGGTGTGAAACTGGTGCGCTGTGTTTCACCGAGTGAGTGAGGAGACCGGAAACCCATACCCCAACCATGGGATGGAAAGACCAACCACCTGCCCGTCCCCTAAAGGTTGGCAACGCAATTGTGACGCATTTAGCGTTGCGGGGCTCCATGGGCGGCGTTAATCGCTTACCATCAGGTGATACGTCGGCTCGTTTGCTCCCTATTCCATAAAAAAAGTTTTTTTATTACATACTAGATGCTCCACGCAACTTCATTTCAGTCTCTAACACGGTATTCGCAACATTTTTCTTTAATACTAGGCTCCTATTGGTCGTAACTTAATCTTATAGCTTATAGACTTCCTTGGTTATAACACTATCCTAAAAAAATAGATATATTTAGATTATATGATTGTTCTTAAATTCGGATGTAATTCCTAGACATTGACATTGGAATACTATATAAAATTAAATAAAATTATTATTATTATATCATATTGAATAATCATGCAAAACTCTTAAATGTAAACCATAGAATATATGACCTGAACAACTTCACAGAAAGCCATGAGTAATAAGTCGTTACAGGAACCGACCAAATTAAATATGTTTGATAATATTCCTTTTTTTTCGAACATTGTCCACCTGCAACATCAGCAGCACCGATATCATTATATTATATGTGTTAGATGACAGACTTCTAAACAGAATTCTACTCAATCTTTGAGAGTTATCACTTTGCTAAGACCAACAGAAATCTTTTAATACACCAATAAAGTGTAGACTGCCTCATTGGTTTAGCAGTTGACGTATGCAACTGCCAATCAAGAGGTCTCAGGTTCGAATTCCGGGTCGTGTCAAAAGTGTTATTGTGTTTTTCTGATTATAGAAATGCTTAATTATAGCTCGGAGCTTGGAAGTTGGGTCTGAGTCCCCGTGCCTCGGAGAGTACGTATCGGTTAACCGTCCCATCGGATTATGAGAGAGAGGGAACAGAGAGTGCACCTGTGGAAGCACACACACTAGTGCACTATAATATACCTCCTGCGTAGTTGGCTGGTCTCTGTTAAGAATGGCCGTCGTGGCCGAAATCATCATCATGGTGTAGCCTTTAACAGTAGTGCGGTGTAGTCACTTTCAATCAAGCATCCCATTTACTTATTTGCTTCATTCCTATATCATAAAAAAATACCTCATTCAAGTGTGAGTTCTTCTCTCACAGATCGAAGTGAGGTCCAAAACTGAGAAGGAATCTCCAAAATACACACACTAACGTCTGAACATATTTAAATATTTACGAATATCAAATTTATTTCTGAATAATAATATCGCTAAAAAGGGTACACAATTTGAATAAATGTATATCTAAATGACTAAATTCACTCTTCTAGCGTTAAAATTCTTACCGAACTGGATCTTAATCCAGCCTCCACGTATACTTACTTGGCTTGCAATAAAGCCGTATGGGGCATTGATAACATTATCTCGCACATAAATTTGTCAGCGATCTGTCTAGCCTACGCCGATACTACATCTCGAGATATGTATGAGCGTGTGTTGTAACCAACAGCCGACGATTTTGTAACGACATTATTGATTTGTTGACTCAAATCGTTAGTTGTGTGGGCTCTGTTTTTCGTATGCTGAAATTGAAGTAATTTGCTAGAGTACATTTGTGATGTTTATTATTTAATTTGGCACACAATAGCAAAAATTTTAATATAGTGTCCAATTCTTCTAAAAAAAATCTGACTGCAAGTTGAATCTGCATTTATAAACCAAACGAGTTGAGTTTTTAATTTTCACGTTATTGCCTAGTGCTATTTGCACGATATCCAATACATAAGAGATATCCGAGGACATCTCAATCTATTGAGCCATTTACGCCGCTGTAGAACCAACTAACAATTGATACAAAATATAAGTACTCCCGAAAAATATAAGGCTGGTGCCTGATACAAAATAAACCTACCCGAAGTAGGTAAACTAGGTAAATCAACATGAAATAGAACGCAAGGTACTTTCACCAATGTGACGCCTACATGAGTTCAAAGCTTTGAACAATATGGTTCTAGACTTTTGACGCTGTATGTAATAAGCGATTCGCAGGTCAGAAACTGCCCACGATATTGAAAGAGGTTAAAGTCTGTTTGAATTATATATATTATGTAGGTAACATACAATATTGAGACGAGTTTTAGCTTTTGAATTGTTTTGTTGCCAAGGAATCGTTGACACTTTGGGAAAGGATATAGAAGGCAAGTATGGGGCAAAGAGCCATAGGGTTTAACCTTTACTGCACGGTTGGCCAAGTCGTAGAAGCGGTTCCGAGAGGGCACCTTTTTTTTTTTTTAGGTGGTGGAATACGTTTACGCACTTCGCTCCCCCCCGCGGGAACAGGGGGTTCGCTTCGTGTGGGACTCCTGACTGACTCACCAGACTACCCACTAAACCACCACGGTGTGCCACTCTGCGCCTGAGACGGGAGAGATCCGAAAACCGCTTTCTTACGCCATCCGGACCCCTCCCAGCGCTATCCGAGAGGGCACCTTGAGACAGCGACCCATATCGTGCGGCGTTCCGCAGGGGTCTGTCCTAGGACCACTTCTGTTGAACGTGTGGTACGACTGGTTCCTTCGAGCGTCTCCCCCGGGCTGAGCGTAATCTGTTACGCCGATGACTCGTTGGTCACAGCCCGGGGGGCGATCTTCCAGGAGGCGACATGCCTGACCACCAGGGGTGTCTCTCTGGTGGTCGGGCGCATCGAGGCGCTGGGCTTGCGGGTGGCCCTGGCCCCCGGCGCCTCCATAGTAGTCAACTCGGTCGTCGTACCGGTTCGGGCCCAGATGAAGTATCTGGGCCTGATCCTCGACGGTAGGTGGCTCTTCGACGAGCACTTCCGACAGTTTGCTCCCAAGCTGGAGAATGGCGTTCGCCCTCCGCCCGAAGAGGTACGCGAGTGGCGTGAAGCCGCCCGTAAAGCCACGATGGCTCGTTGGTCACCCAGTGGGCAGGGCGGCAGCGCCCACTCGAAGATGACCTTCCGGGTACAGTTGCTCCGAGGAGTACCTGTACTCGGTCACCAGGAGGGTTTTGAGTCCCGCCTGCCACCACTGCTACTGCAGTAAGGACTTGGTCCAGCACACGCTGGCGGTGTGCCCCGCTTGGGCGCCGCAGCGTCGGGCCCTCACTGCAGTCATCGGAGGAAATCTCTCGCTACTGGCCGTCGTACACTCCATGGCCGGTGGCGAGAGCAGTTTTACTGCGGTCGCGACCTTCTGCAAGGAAGTCATCTCGCATAAGGAGGCGGCGGAGAAGGCCCGTGAGGACGACCTTCACTCGGACCCGATCCGTCGCTGGTGAACCGGGTGGCGGAGGCGCGCCTATCTGCGCCAGGGTGCGGTGCAGCGGTGGTAGAGGTGGGTTTTCTACTCCATCCGCTTCAGAGGCCAGCTGCGAGGACGCGACGTTACGTGTGTGCGGTACGTCGCTAAAATGGAGAGTTTTTACAGCAAACGGTGCCCGCTTCAGTGCAGGCAGGCGCTGGGAGGAGTCCGGATGGCGTAAGAAAGTGGTTCCCGGATCCCTCCTATCTCAGGCGCAGAATGACACACCGTGTGGTTTTATTCGGTTCGAATCCGAAAGACTATCCCGCCGCAAACTCCGGTGAGGTGATAGCCCGTGGGAGTTACCACGCGTAAAAAAAAAAAGTGGTAGAAGCGGTTGCTCCGCCACTTTCTACTGCGGATGTAAGCCCCACATAGGACAACACTTTGTGTGATCTGCAAATTGTTGTTCAAAGTCTGAGTCTTTGTGTCGTTTTATGTATTTTTGTATAGTCCTCTACGAATAAATATCATATAAAAAAATAAAAATATAAACCAATAATATAAGAGAATAAGAGAAGGATTAGCGATTGTAAAAATAGAATTGTATCTTGGCTTAAAGGGCTGTTATATTTAAAGACATGTTCTTTTCTCTTTAATACTACGAAAACATTCAACTCCATTGTTGGTTCACTTCAAAGCGTTACAAGTTGCTATTTTATTGCTATTTCGTCCTTGTTACGAAATCATTTAGGTCTTGTTTACTTGAATAGTTGTACTCGTAAGTCGAAAAAAGGTCGCATTATATTATGTCCGAACATTAGCTTACAAAAGCTAGGAAAACAAACTAAATATTTGTTCGGACAGTAAGTCAGAATTGCGCCACAGTAACGGCGCGTGCACATGAGTTAGTACTGCATTAGCGTCAGAGATACGATATCTTAACGCCTTGCCCAAGGGTATTGTGTAGAGAAAAGTCAGTAGGTCTAGTAGAGTAAGTTTTTTTGGGACAACATAGCTATAATAATACATATGCTTGCCTAATTAAACTACAAAGGTATTTACATTGATTTTTATTTTCGTTTTGTATGTTGCTGTTAATGTTCGAATAAACATTAATTAATTTTTTTATCAGGAACAAAATGGAATAAACATACTGAAAATGTGTTTCGTATTTTAATACTTGCAGGTACTTAGTTAGATAACAATACTTTAATTGAAAGCTGTCTACAATTAATTATATAGCATAGTTAAAAAAAAGTTAATATTTCGGACATCTAACACACAACGCCATCTAGTCTCAAGCTAAGTAGAGCTTGTATTATTGGTACTAAAAAACTGATATAAATACTTAAATATATTTTTTATAAATACATACACATTATACATAGAAAATACCCAAACTCCGAAATATATATTACCTGCTACCACTGCGCCAACGAGGCAGTCAATAATAAAATTAATTAACTAATTGATTAGCTAATAAAGATTAAATAGATTTTTTGCTTTGCTGATAAGGATAATATAATCGTAACCTAATCTGGCAACAAAAATGTAACGAAAATTAAGTCCTATGTGAATCAGAAATATAATCTAAGTATAAATTAGTATTTATACTTAGATTATATTTACGACCACTTTTTTTAGCTTTTTCCTCCATTTCCATATCCCTTTCTCTCCTCTCTCCTTGATATAATCCCTCTTCCTACCTCCCTCTCCTCCTTCATATAAACTTTAGCTGTGATAAATTTCATACTCCTCCATTCTTATAAAAATCTGTACAAGCTTAACGTATGAATCCTTGACTAATGTTTGATCCAAAGCAAAGAAAAGCAAGGATAATAGTAAAAACAATACTTATTTATTTTTCTATTGGACTGATACAGGCCAATAACTTTTGAAACAACGAAATCTATCCGTCACCTTGTTTTTAATAAATTCAATGTAAGTTAATTAATATTTACATTCTAGATATAAAAACGAAATCAGAGCTATATTAAAAGAAAACATTTCGCATACTTTACCTTCTGCCCACATAACGATAACGAACTAGCACTTGGCAGAAATAGTTGTAACACTCAAAACATAACATAAACATTGTGAGTTCATGTGATAAATACCAGTTATGGTGAAGTGATTATGTTTCAGATCTAGTTCCCTTATTTATTGGGCGTGAGATAACCCTGATTTGTATATGATTGGCCGTTAGATGATATATAAGGTATTTGCTTTTGAATTTGGACAACGTTTTAAAAGCTTACTGTAGATTGCTTTGTTATCAGTTGTTTTATGTACCAGTTAGAGGAAATTTAATTTGACCCGTAAATTTGACCAAATGTTTTTATGGGAGATTTAATCTTGGAAATAAACTTAAAATATATATGTATATTATGGAATACTGATTTGTCTGACGATTCCTTTAATAATCAAGTTATAAAGAAAAGAAAAAAATGAATGCAAAGCTTAATGGTTACATATCCGTAATATAACCTAATATGAAAACATAACCTTACATGGTTATATTATATTTCACAGTAAGTTTTTATGAAAAAAAATACTTTAAACCTCAGCTACAAAAAAAAAATACTTGTCTTCACACATTACAAAGTTTAAAATTAGCGAACGTCAAAGATATTTAAAAAATATATCATTTGGTTAGTTATAGTAAATAATTTAGAATTTAAATCTTAGAAGACATAGTACTTTCATGAAAATTGTTCCTTTTCATTTAAAATCATATCAAAACACATTCGAATTAAAAGAAATCTCATAAAACTGTTCACAATTTGCACGAAGCCTGCACAAAACATTACAGCAGACATATTTCCACACTTGCGCCTTCAAGGGGGTATTCATGCACACGTAACACCTGAAGTGGCGCGGAGGGGCTATTACTCGGCCATTATGTAGTTATGACTATGTCGTGTAATAGCCCGCTCTGTGGAATAATGTGTGGAAAAACTGCAGCCGAATGAATAGCAGACGTGGGCTTAAATGTTTTGAGAATGGTGTTTGAAATATTTTAAATGGATTTATAGTTTTTAATTATACCTTGTTGATGTCTATATTATTAATACTGTTAAGAGTAATATCACGATATCTTAATAATGATTAATCGAATCTACTTTAGTATGTAAATTGTACAATGTTGTCACACAATGTATACCCGATAAAGACCTCTTAGTACTAGTTTTTTTTATATGATACTAACCTATATATGCGGATTAGATTATAACTGAGTATTTTTTATATGGATTTGGGGGTAAATGGACAGACGTATCGCCTGATGGTATGCGATCCACCGCCCATGGACACCCGTAACACCCGAGGCATCACAAGTGCATTGCCGGCCTTTGGTTATCGGATAGTGTACTTTCGAACTAATAGGTAACATACTTTGTATCCTTAACAATTTATAAAAATTTATTGAGGAAATAAAGTTTACTACTTTACTTACTCAATAAATAACAGAGTATTAGTTATAACAAAGAAATAAGTAACGTGAAAATAAGAATATAGAAAAGGTTGTATATTCATTTACAAGCTTTTGATATTACATTTTTACTCCTATTTAGAAATTACATTAGGTAATATAATTTAGCAGAATATTCGTACTAACATCTTGTGGCGGTACAAATCTCTACTCTTCCGTGTACTTCATTATCTTAGAATCATCATGTGAAAGAATATATCTACAGTACTTATGTAGTGGCAGTTTTTATATTCAGGCGTGGTCGAGACCTGAAAATGCCACCGGAGAAAAAAGGAAGACAGGAAAATATGTAATGTTTTAATATTCTCATCCGTCACTGTATGGGGCGAGACATAAGAAGTAGCGAATGTTATCTGAATTTGTATATATAGGTTTAATAACAAAAATATATTATAAGTTTTATTAATATTTTTTAAAAAGTGCCCCTAAAATATGAAAGTTTGTGATATTTTTTTCGAATGATGATTACATATTTACTTCTTGACGTAGGTCTGACCTATGACCATTTATACAGGTGTCCAATAGCTTATTACAAATAAGAACGAAATTGACCTAAGTTAAAATAATATTTATGAGAATGAGATGAATAGACATTTATGTCATTTTGTAATACACATACAGATGAATTTTTAAGAACGAATACTTATTTTTCTTACTCATAATTTTTATTTGACTCTTTGCTCCCAGATCTATCCTAAAACCATAAAGAGGTAAATTTCGTGAGGTTGTATAGTTTAGGGTAAACGAGTTCTTGAGTGGAGACCGTGTCTCGGCAAACGTAGTGTAGGACGTCCACAGGCCAGGTGGAGCAATGATTTGCGCAAGACGGCTGGCAGGAGCTGGGTACCGTGGGAGAGCCACGCTTCGGCATGAATGGGCCGACTCGACCGGAGTGACCACGGACTCACAGAAAACCGGTGTGAAACAGCGCTTACGCTGTGTTTCATCGAGTGAGTGAAGATACCGGAGGCCCATACCCCAATCCAACGCCCCCTATCCCCTTCACCATCCCCCTTCCCCCCAGGCTGCCATAGTGTGGGTCACCATGCTGCATTGTTCTTTTTCGCATTGAGGATGGTGACCACCACTCTTGGATTCTGCTCATGCTTTCCATCAGGAAGGGCGGAGTCATTTTGGCAGTTTAAATATAAAAAAAAAGAAAAAAATGCGAGAAGCCATAGATCGAACTAAGTGGCGTGAAATTGGAAAGGCCTATGTCCAGCAGTGGACTGCGATAGGCTAATGATGATGATGATGATGATGATGTATAGTTTGTAAGATTATCTTACCAACAAAAGCTACATTATGTGTGAGTGTCAACTTCTACATATTAACCCTAAAATTACTAACGTGATATTCGACTTACACGTGCGTACGAAGATGCGGGCAAAAGCTAGAAGTTTACAAGTAAGTTTTGTAAAATTACCTTAAAGCAATAGCAGAAGTAAAAGAGAGGTCCTCTTTCCCGTCCTTGACGAGTTGAAGTAAGTGAAATATATGAAGAAAGACGCGTTGCTCTTGAAACTTGAAGGCTATTAGTATGACGTGCGGACGTGTCATTAGTCGGTTGATGAATGCCGCGCGTTAATGCGCCTCCCATTCAAACAGACGCGTCGGACAACACGCCGTCTTCTTATTCTGATACGTCGTTAATCATTATGATATTTAGATAGTTGAGATGTGATGTGAGTGGGTTTGGGACAGTATAGTTACGGCTAAATATCAGGCTAACTGAACATTACGCGGAGGTTAGCATCTGTTACTTGTAAATATGTTTTTCCCGGCTGCGAAAGAAGGAGGGTTATGTTTTTCGAGTGTGTGTTTATGTATGTATATTACTTTGGCACGCCCTAGAGCCTAAACGGCTTTTCGTATTTTATGTAAGTGGTGTCAAAAGATTCGTCTAAGTTGTGAGAGTGGCACTGGGTACATCAAAATAAAAAATATCACATTTAAAACATTTTTAACATCCTTAGAAGGCCACTAAGGAGTTAGCCAATGGTGGCTTCCTATTCTTGTGGCTGTCTTGAAATTTCAAAATCGTTAATGATAGGGGTTCTAGACTTTTTTTTAGGTACAGAAAGGCATGATGAATGATTCAATTTATATTTTAAACTTTTTCGAGAGAATACGGACATCAGATACAGAAATTGTGAAAATTAAAAAAAGATTTTATGTTAAATGTGTAATGCGCGACTCAATATGCATTATATTTTATTTATTGTTTGTCTTTAGTGTAGAATTGAGTGGTAGAGTAACCAAGTTAAGGTATAGAAATTTTTTCCGTGGCGATAATCTTAGATGATTATGAATATCAGTAGAAAATATAACAACATGGCTTGTTAGAAGTATTTAGAAATAGTTAAGGAGTAATTCTTGTAATATTTAGTAGACGGTGATATAGTTGACGGAAATAGGAGAGTTGATTTCATCGTCTGAAATTCTCACATTATAAAAGTGATTCGGATCCGTGATTCGGAGGTCACGTTAAGCAGTCGATTCCGGTTGTTTTCATACGATAACAGTCATGAAGCTTAGTTGGAAGCATTCGGGCGGCTTAAAAACATCCAACGGCAAGATTACGTAGCCACAACGTATTCTTGCCAGTCCCCAACCCGCACTTGGCCAGCGTGGGGACGTATGGCCTTAACCCTCTCCTGAAAGGAGACCCGAGGCCAGCAGTGACAGCAGACACACATACGTGTCCAGGTGGACAGACAGCAGTGGCGGGACATTGTGGGTTGTTGATGATGATTATAAAAGTGGTAACGGCACAACCAAATCAAGTTGAGGCAACATTAAAGTAGTAATGTTTCTAAAAAAAAGTTTAAAATCCTGAGTTATATTTTATGCCCTGCTTAATACCCTAGTGTGAAAAAGCCCATAACCGAATGACGCTTCTCGTGACCAGAAAGCCGGATTTATTCTAACACAAACGACTAGCATTGCCATTCAACGTGGCAATGCTGCCGGCCTTCTGGGAACACTAGTAGGCGGAGATGTGGAGGGATTTCTTGACGCTTGTAAGTAAATATTATTGTTTCTTTTTTGTTATTATTTTCCTGTATTCTAATTTTATTTTATTATTGTTATTATAAAAATAAATAAAGTATGAAATAGAACTTATACCGTGCTACCTTGGGAGAGCCACGTCAGCATGCATGGGCCAGCTTGACCGGAGCTTCACAGACAACGGTGTAAAACTGCGTTTGTGCTGTTTCACCGAATGAGTGCGGAAGCCTGAGCCTAATACCCCAAACCCTCCCCTTCCCCTCCTTGTTCCCCAAAGGCCGGCAAAGCACTTGTGACGCCTCTGATGTTGCTGATGTCCATGGGCGGTGGTCATCAGGCGATATGTCTGCTGGTTTGCCTACTATGTACCATGAAAAAACTAAAGAATCAACTAGATAATACTATGATTATTATAGCTTCACCATGTCTAAATACAACAATGAATCGAATAGTGAAAGGTTACAAAAGTAGACATAACATTAAAATAACAAAACTTAGAAAAGCCAGATAATTTTCAGTCAGAAAAATAGAAATACTATTCTGACTGAAAATTATTTAACAGTGCTATAATTTTATTTTCTATTGAAGAATAAGTTGGCTATAATATAAATGGTAATTGGGTAGTTTGTCTGCAAAGCCTTTGTCGAAATCCAAACGGTGGTGGTGGTTTCAATGACTCACAACATACCACCACATAATTGCATTTAATTAGGGCGGAACATGTTTTGACATTACAAAGCTATTAACCAATAGTTTTCTGCTAAATCAACGCACCGATTCAGACCATATCAGGAACAATCAGTACGGTGCAGTATGAATGCAAGGATCACTTATTAAACGTCTACATTATTTATGTCTCTACAGATTTGGTCTAATTGTAATGTGCGCAGAGTTGTGCCGATTTATCAGTAGCTCTATGGGAGATTTCGAATGGTATGGAGTTGATCTTCTTGCTAAGTTTTGGTTAAAATTTTTTAACTGTCAAAGAGTTTGTCAAAATTAACAGTTTTAACAATACATTAGAGAATTTGCTATGAAATTCCCTCTTGTGTTGCGAGGAATATGGTGTGTGCCAAAAAATATGTTTGCAAAGCATAAGTTTTCTCACCGCTGATGCGCATTTGCTAAGATATATTTTTTAAGTGAGTGAGGTTAATGATTTTTAGGATAGGATGTGTTTCTCTAATGCTTTGCGTTTTCTTTATTCTGAAAATATGGTATTTAATCATTACAGAATCAATCTTAATAATTTTGAAAGTTAACATCACAAACACTATTTTTGATCAAATTGTATGTTATCTATTTGCCGAAATATTGCTAGCAAACCTCTGTTTTCCTTCGAATCTATTAGGGGTTACCTATTAGAAATAGTACAGTATTATTTGAAAACTTAACTACAATAACTCTAAGGTAATTGTTTTTTTTTAATTATACTGATTTTTAAGTCTGCTAAGAGTTTAGATTATTATATATTACTAGCTGAGCCCCGCGGTATTACCCGCGGTACAAGAACAACCGCGAGTAAAGCCGTGAGGCAAAGCTAGTCTAAAAAAAGATTAGCCTAAGATACTCCTTATACCATCAGCTATCTGTCAGTAAAAGTCCCGTTAAAATCGGTCCAGCCGCTGAGATTAACCGGAACAAACAAACTGAAGGACAGACAAAAAATGATATTTTAGTATACGGACCGTGTATACATACATATGCGTCTAGTAAAAAGCGGTTATTTTAATATTACAAACGACAGTCCAATTTTATTTATTTGTACAGATTTCAGATATTTTATTGTCGTAATATAACAGCTACTCCATGTCATTTCAAACGCCGCATTGTCCAGTCATCTGATTGCATAGTCCAACGACTTAGGTGTAGTATAAGCAATGCCATTTACAATACTAATATCATCTATTGCGATTACTTATACAAAAATACACCTACTGTCCCCAGGAATAAGGACTTTTTATTTAATTTTGTATGGGTTTCTCGGCTCTGCATATTTATTTAACGACTTTAGACCCGTGTCATATTTTGAGTCGTATCTGTATTCTCATGCAAATACATTTGCTTATTTAAAATTGATATTTTAGATGTATGATAGTTCAGTAAATACGGTACAAATTACTTACTCTTTATTGTTTACAGTTGCAGTCTGGAAAAGTTTCCAAAATCCTCGTCAAAGGGAATTCTTTTGTTTCTTCTACTCTGGCATGAGTTATAGATTCTAAATTAGTGATCGTTTTATGTTACAGGTAAACAATGGTTATTAAATGTGAAATATTCTTTGAGATACACGCATATATGAGCTATTTTTGACTGTTAGAGTCACACGTTATCTAAATCAGTAGGTATTAGTTGCTTTAAGTTCGATGTAATAAATAAATAAATTAATTAATATTTTAGGAAATCTTACACACAACGCCATCTAGTCCCAAACTAAGCAGTGCCTTTATTATGGGTATTAGAAAACTGATATATATATTATTATTTTTTTGTTAATACATACATAGAAAACACTCAAACTCCGAAACAAATATTTGCAGATCATACAAACATTTGGTCCGAACCGGGAATCGAACCCGTGATCTCAAGCACAGCAGTTGCATAAACTACCAATGCGCCACCAACGCAGTCAAAATAAACATACATGATTTTTTGATATCTATTGACATTTCACATTGTTGTTTATCCGAAAACTATAAAGATCAATGAGGTTGAGTCTTTGAAAATACTGAGAAGTAATGTCTTAGAGAAGGTTGACAGTTTAGCGTTTCAAAAATGTTAATAGTATTAAACAAACCCCGAACTATTCCCCAGTAAATGTAAACAAGGTACTAAAAGCATTAAATGTTTTAGAAAGGGTATTTCTGTTTTCTCCCAGTACAGATAGCAAGACGCGTATGGTGGTAGCGTCAGCAACACAGCGTGCGTGAGATAGCGACACGCAAATAACTTGCACCGGGAGATTAGACAGCGAATAGCGGGAATGTACTGTTGGCAAAATAGTTTAGTATTTTTTGGCCGTCCTACCTGTGGTTGAAGGTATTCAGTATAAATTATTATTACTGATAAGTAGTAGTACTATGCAAGGTACAGCTTTTTTAATAATTTTTTTATTCAACTTTATGGCACATTAAAATATAATTAAATTAATGGTATGGGACAACCTCTGCACGGATATTGTGAAATTTGTGTACCTAGGCTTAAAACCATCTAAGTAATTAGTAATATATAAACCTAATACCTATATCTACAGCAAACACGCCAATACATATGAATTCATATATACAAAGATGATTACATACACATACATATATATCATAAAAACACATATTGCGTACCACACACCAACAATGACCAATATTCCCCGAACAGCCTTTACATTGTCAAGAAGTTACCTGTGAATTAATTATTTTGAAAACTTGCTGAAATTTAGCTTTTTTATTATATTTACACTGTTTTGAGGTCCGATAGAAATATTAAGAAGTTTGAAGACAAACTTAGAGTATTGGAATTTTGCTTCGATTTGCCCTGATAAGTCAAAAAAAGGAATTGGCAGACAGTTTTGTTGTGTTTGGAGGTTTGAATAAAAGACGTGCCCAGGTTTGCTTAGGCTTATTATAGACTTAAATAGGTAAAGATCACAGACGTGTCTTAGCACCAACATAGACTTACAGGGAGTGCCCCTATGACAGTCCTAGTGACGTTACGTTCTGCATACCAATTAATAACATAGGGATGTTCAGCCCGCTAGCTATATTGGCATTCTACAAATGTAAATGTTAATAGAAAACTAACAAACGTATAGAGATGTCGTCATCTCAATGCTAAGTCTCGTGATCGAAACAAAATATTTGCCTACAATACAAACGAATAGAGGCCTGAGCGGTTGTAGGAAGAATATTGACGCGGCTAAGGGCAAGTTACAAGACCTTCTATATTTTGGTAACGATTAGTTCGAGATAGAGCTATGTAAACCATTAACTTCACCTTGTATTCTGACAGGTCCATACAGTAATATGGTACCATCTTTGTACTTTGTATATTAATTCTAATGCTTAATTTACTCATATGTAAACAATAGGGGTTGACAACAGTAATTAATAAGGTCAATGGTTTCCTTATATTACTAAATGGATTATTATCGTGCATACCCTACCTTTTATAGGCACATACGAAACTAGATTAATGAACAATTCATGTAAGTATAATCCTATTTGCTGGCGGTTAACGTTCGTACGATATTACTTGTAATGTGTTAAGACAACCAGGCTTCATGGAGTATGAGGACATGGCAGGATAGAATATGCATGATGACAGTAACCAAGAACCACTAAAATTATGTATTTAACTGAAAGAATGGGGTCCATATAGTATGAAAATATTTATTTTCATATTTAGAGGAAGATTAATAGTTAATTAAGAAAAATAAAATAACGAAATACAGCAATCCGCCATCTTAAGTTGTACACCAATCAGAGCGAGTTACGTCACTTATGTATAAAGGTCACTTTTTTCGGATATAATCAACGATCACTTTACTGTTTTTAAGAACTATAATTGTCACTGGTTGACAAATAGGGACGTCACGTCTTACTAAAACAGACGCCATGACACCACTGAGAGTTTTCTCGTGAATTTTAAACTTAAAATTTATTCCTACTAAGACTTTATTTTTTGTAGAAACATAACTGTTTTTCACAATAAGCAATACTTCAAAACACCATAATACACTTTTTAAAAATTAGTCATCACGTTTATTCTCAAGAATCAAAAGACGAGATCTGCTGTTTGAGAAATTTATATTTTACTACTAAAATAACAAAGATTTCAAGAACTTTACAGTCGGTCTTGGCTGTATTTGTAGCTATGATTATATGAGTGACGATTGTCACTTCTGATTTGTCAAAAATATATGGTTTTAATAGTAGTTAAAACCATTTTTTTTTTTAATTATCCCAGCTACTAATTAGAAAAAGAATACCGTGGTGTATAGTTATATCAGAACTTACTTGAAATATACTTTGAACTTATTTGAAAACAGATGGACATATACAAATAAAACAAAAACAACTCTCCCAAATAATTAATTAAGCTGAATTTTTGTTGATATAGTAATTCTTGTTCTGTTTATGAAATACAAACATACATAATAAATACCGAAAAGGACAATAAAATAAGCGCCTGGGCACCCTAAACGCACGGTATGCGCAGGCGCGGACGTGAAATACTCAAGCGATAGTAGTGTCGGGAACTAAAGTCTGTAGGTTAGCATACCTGGCGTTACCGTAAGTAGATTATTGTGGTTCACTGTGCTTAGTGAAAACTTGTTAGTGCCTACTGAATGTGGAGAAGTATAATATTTAGTTAAGTGAATAATGTACGGCAAACTTAGTATCTTTAATGCCACAAGTTGTGTCAGCTTGGCACTAAATCAGGTGATTAAAAAAAAGGCTTCTGGATTTAGAAATTAAGGGCAAAGAAAGTAATTTGTGTGTTCTCCCAGCCGATTTTGACAACTGCGGCCAGTCTCAGCAGTTAGATGATCTCTAACTACGCAGGTAATATTACTGCACACAAGTGTATGCGCAAACACGTAGATGTACTCTAAGTGTCATAACTCTAACAATCCGATGGAAAGGCTATCCGATACGGTCGAAGAGAGATTATGCGCCAGAGCGTTGTCTTTACTTGTTCTCTAAGGTATGGAGGTTTAGGCCCCAACCTCCATACTCCAGGTCCAGTTCAACGGGTTCTTGAGTGAAGACCGCGTCTCGGCAAACGTAGTGTAAGACGTCCAGAGGCCAGGTAGAGTGATGATCTAGGATGCGAGAAGCCGAAGATAGAACCAAGTGGTGTTCAATTGAAGAGGCCTATGTCCAGTTGAAATAGGGGTATGGAAGACTTTGGTACTGAAAATATGTCAATACATTATTAAATTTAGGTATTAACTAGATGCGAATAGGTGAAAACGACTTTAGGTAAAATAGGGCGAAAGCCTCCAGAAGGTTCTGGACTTTTGGTATAAGCTAAGTTTGCTTACCTAGATAACCTTACTTGCACTAATAAAATACTATTATGAGTCCTAATATGAATATCAAAGTCACACACAACAGAAAAAAAGTTTTATTCGGAAATCAAATACGTTTTGGACTAGCTTACAGTTTACAAGGTAAGACTTATAATCCTCGGATAATATATCCTTTACGATGATTTATGATTAAATTAAAGTATAGGCATTGCAAACTAAAAGCCTATTCTCAATTTGAATCCCATCATATTTGTCCACTTACCCGATTCAACTTCAAACAATCTGCTTCATCATTCCTGCTACTGATATGTGTAGATTAATTACTCCACGTTCTGATGTTTAACTCAAATTTCTAATGAACGGAGTTTCAGTTAAATTACCTCGATACTTGCCAGATCGTGTAACATTCTATTACACACATCAACAACTCCCAGAGCCGTTGGGGTGACGTTATCATCCCGCGGGACCCCTCGTATTATCACGCATTACGCTAAACGTTTACGCCTGTTCGCGGTACGTGGTTACGTGAAGTGAAATCGGTTGACAAGTGATTTTGTTGAATGATTTCTGTTGTTTTCATGATTTATTTATTTATTGACAGTAGAAAAACCGATAGAATTTAAATTTTTGCCTTCCAAAACCTGGCTAATGGCTTGAGTTATAGATCTATTAAATATAGCCAGAACTGTACGTAATTTATACTTGCTGGTTTTGTCTATGCATGTAGAAAAATACTCCTAGTTCCATAGCAGTAGGGCGCCAAAACTTATAGCATTCCTTTAAGCATCGCCATGGTTTGGTAAAAATAAATATAATATCAATAAAGTAAACTAAAAACTATTCATGTAATTCAGTGGTTTTTTATTGTTATTATTCATCATCGCAAAAGGAAGGAAATAAGTTCAAAATGGATATCGTGATTTTTTTATTGTTGTTAGAGAGCTGTGGCATCATGGTCCTTGGGTATGGCCCTCCATACCCGCTCTGATACCCAGCCCGTACTAGATATAATCATAATTGATTAGCCTTAACTCTCTTGCCAACCAAACCATCCCTGGCCAGCGTGGTATATTGGTCCTAAGTAAAAAGTGACCTATGTCCAGCAGGGGGCTGATAAAGGCTGTGGATCATGGTGATGATGAACCTTTTTTATGTCAAAACTCCAGTATTACAAATTCATCTTGTGAGATTCGAACACACAACACTATGTGCAGCAAGGTAAAAAAAAATATTCCGTATTCAATGTACGAGAGTTTGGTGTTTTTCTTAACAGTAGACTTAACTGAAAATAAGCAAAATATTAATTCTTAAGTACTATATACATATATATACTATATACATATAGTATAGATATATATAGCACTTAAGAATACTATATACATATATATACTATACTATTAGGACTAAGTATTTATTATTTCTTAGGATGAAATTGCAATTGTCAAACTCATTATTAAGATTGCTTTTTTTTTTATATATTTAAGCTGCCAAAATGACTCTACCCTGCCTGATGGAAAGCATGAGCAGAATCCAAGAGTGGTGGTCACAATCCTCAATGCGCAAAAGAACAATGCAGCATGGTGACCCACACTATGGCGGCCTGGGGGGAAGGGGGATGGTGAGAGGGATAGGTGGCATTGGATTGGGGTATGGGCCTCCGGTATCCTCACTCACTCGATGAAACACAGCGTAAGCGCTGTTTCACACCGGTTTTTTGTGAGGCCGTGGTATCACTCCGGTCGAGCCGGCCCATTCATGCCGAAGCGTGGCTTTCCCACGGTAAACTTTCTTGCTTACATGCTTGTCTACATTTCAAATTAGCGATCTGTCTGATGAAGGCAAGCCTGTGTTTCAGGCAATTACTACCATTACAATTACTTTTTTACTATAAAAAATCTATTTTTCCTTACAACATAGGTTATGAGGTGTCAACTTTATACTGCTACACAATCTGTACAATCAAAATAACATACATTTAAATAGTTAATGTTAATCATACAAACCAATGATAGACTATAGCGATAAAAAACCAAATTACTTAATAAAATACACGTTACCTGTCAGAACACAAACATAAAAAATCAACATTGACATAAAGTTGGCATAAAAAAGATATCCAATAAAATAAAACAAGACTCACATGTGAGTTTGACCCTATACGGAGACATGAACCATTCCACATGTCTTCATAAACAGCCGGAGTACCGTATAAAGCTCGCAAAAGCTCCGGATAAAATTTATTCAGTGTGAGGCCGTAAAACAAAAGTACGACATAAATTGCCTGCCATGGGCCCTTACACGTTGGCTGCGGAATTTCCCAACATATGAGAAAACATTTTCCGTGTAGTGCAAACGGATTGAAATTCTAGATGGTTGCTCTACTTCAAAGATTTTTAATAAGTTTATTAGAATTTAGAAAATACATTTTGCAAATTGCTTCAGATAGTTAAAGTATTTGTTAAAAATGTGCTTTTTTTTATATATAAGGGGCAAACGAGCAGACGTACCGCCTGATGGTAAGCGATTACCGCCGCCCATGGACACCCGTAACACCAGAGGTGTCGCAAGTGCATTGTCGGCCTTTGGGGGATGGGGAGGGGGTTTAGGGTATGGGCCTCCGGTATCCTCACTCACTCGATCAAAAAAAGCGTAAGCGCTGTTTCATACCGGTTTTCTGTGAGATCGTGGTATCACTCCGATCGAGCCGGCCTGTTAACGCCGAAGCGTGGCTCCGCCACGGTAATGTAAAGCCTTCTTTAAAGTTTTGAAAATATCAACTCTCATACGATGAAAATAATTGGACCCAGAAACAATAACTATGTTTAATTGCAAGTTAGCTTTAAGTAACTACTAAAATGAAATAAAGTTTTATCGGGTTTCAACTAAGGATAGTAGACACCAGATTTTTTTTGTTTGTATAACATTGTATCTGTATGTATTTTACAAAATATTTTATTTAAAAATGTCAAGAGCTTTGTATTTCTAGTACCTACTTATTATGTAATAACGAGAATAGCATGCATGCTATTAATTATAACATAACATTAATTAAATTTTAAGTTACTTTTAGATTACTCATAGCCCAGTTGCACTCGGTGATTAGAAACAATATCCGAGGGTAAGCAACGACGGTGCGGTCAGTACCTGGATGGGTGACCGCTGGTGGTATGTTACCATAAGCGTCTCCGTGATTCGGAGGTCGTGAAGGGTTGTAGATTGAGGTTACTTTATGTATATACATAGAAACCAAACAATCGGTTGCGCAGTGGTAGCGTGTGCGACTGCTGTTCTTGAGGTCGCGGGTTCGATTCCCGGGTCGAATCAAATGTTTGTTTCGGAGTTTGGGTGTTTTCTATGTATGATATGTATGTATTTACAAAAAAAAAGTAAATATGTATCAGTTGTTTAGTACCCATAATACAAGCTCTGCTTAGTTTGGGACTAGATGGCGTTGTGTGTTAGATGTCCGAAATATTTATTTATTTAATTACAACACGTCAGACGCATTCTCAAAAAGATTAAAGTTTGCTAAAAATCTCTCCAAGGTCTTGATACTGCGCACTTGTGACGTCACAAATAGAGCACGCGTCCTAACACACACCGTACACCGTTTAACCCTACGGGCTGCCACCTGTTGCATTCATACGACAACCCATATAACGTGTTACGTCCCCTACGGAACACACGTATAGGCTGGGACATTTTCGTTCAACGGCGGAAAATTCGCCGGGACACGGTTAAGGAAAATTAAGTTCATTTTATGTGAAAGGGTTTATTTATTTTGGCGTTGATATTAGAGGGTTGAGTGGGTTACTTTTATTGCTCAAGTTGTGATACGTTGATACGTTTTATTCCGTGACAAAACATGTTAACGTGTGAAGTTATATGAGGGTGGTTTTTGGTACCGTTGTCACGCTATACATTATACTGATTGGCATGTCATGTTTTATTTGTGTATATTGTTTTTTTCATTATTGCTTTCCAACTACGCTAGTTGCTAAGAGATATCACCTCTATTGTAGACCTCTATCGCCTTGAAGAGTGTTCTAAAGAACTCTTCTGACTGGTTCTCCACCCTTCTCCCTTCCTCTGCTGGCCATAGAATGCACCGCTTTAGAGTGGTAGACGTACGCTCTCGTACTCAACGAACTCTACTCGTGCTATAATATAAGCATAAAATTTACTACTAAATAAGTTTGCATTAACTACAACCAGATATATCAGTCCATTTTTTTTTTACGTGTGGAAACTCTCTCGGGCCTTCACCCCACCGGGGCATGCGGCGGGGCGGTGTGTCGGAATCGAACCGACTAAAACCACAGGGTGTGCCACTCTGCGCCTTAGACGGGAGAGATCCGGGAAGCGCTTTCTTACGCCATCCGGACCAGATATATCGGTCCATTTTNTCTTGTAAATATAAACTCAATTTAGGCGACGTATGGCACACGCGTAACGTCGTCTCCTCGCGGCGGCTGGCCTCTGAAGCAGATGGGGGGAAAACCCGTCCTTACCATCCGCGACCACACTTAGGGCGGCATGAGGCGCTGATAGGCGCGCCTCCGCCGCCCGGTTCGCCGGCGGCGGATCGGGTCCGAGTGGAGATCGTCCTCTCGGGCCTTCTCCGCCGCCTCCTTCTGCGAGATGACTTCCTCGCAGAAGGTCGCGACCGCGGTAAAACTGCTCTCGCCGCCGGCCATGGAGCGTACGACGGCCGGCAGCGAGAGATCTCCTCCGATGACTGCAGTGAGGGCCCGACGCTGCGGCGCCCAAGCCCATATCGGTCCAGAGTTAACCTATAATCAGGCTTCACGAACAACGAACTCTTTGCCTTACAAAGAAGCGAAGCAAAGTTTATTAAAAAGATTATATTTGCCAGACGTCCCTATTACACTACACACTGGTTACACTTATTTTTTTGTAATATGAAGGCCAACCCTAACTGGTTCCACTTAAAATAACTCAAATGCAAAGGAAGCAGTTGCTTGGTTGCCCATTATTTTGTTAGGCTTGTAATGAACCAATGAAAAATTCAGCTCAGGGGGTCTGGCACGAGCTTCCACCGTTCATTCATGTCGACCCCTAACCTTTGCCTACACGTTAATAAGACGTCGTTAAAGCCTCCACACACGTTCCATTCTCGTGACTTTTTGGAGAAGTTGGTTTGGGTTAAGTTATAAGCGACAAGCGATTACTTTTGTTAAAAAGAATTGAGTGTTACTGATTTTATTTATTACAATGTCAAACCGCAATCTTTTTTATTGTTCTAACGATGCAAATAAATCAATGAATGCGTTATTATATATATTTATATAAACTTTTGTTATACTGTCATTAAACAAAAATAAAAAAATCACAACGGACAGTTTAGATATTCTTATTAAATTATAGCAAGCTTCCTGTATCAAATATACGTAGGACAAGGATATTAGTATTATGATGAAATACATTTTACAATTTTAGTGTTCAAAAGTAATCATCAAATAAGCGTGTATGACATGGTGAGATGTGAACTTGTTTCACCATTACAAAATATCTACCATTCTCTCTTTATTATTAAGTCTAACCATAAAAGTAGTAAGAAAAATTAAAAAAGCTTTTCGAAAAATAGTCAATAACTATTTATATATCTACGATTCTATGCATTTTTTTGATGTAAACATAACTTTCCAAAATCTAAAAAGTCGCTGTCATTTATCTCTTAGACCACACTTCTTCACATTACAGTGTAGAGTTACTTAAGACGACCGCACACGATGAAGCGCTCGCACTAATTCTAATGACGTTATTATGAGAAATTTGATTGTGTGGATTATTATAATGTATGTCAGACCTTTAATGTATGGGAGAGGTATTCCAATTTAATACTGCGAACAAATAATCTTGATAAATTTAATAGTTTTGTTGATTGTTCGATAAAACATTTAAGATTAAAACTAATATACAAATTTTATTGTTGTAATAAATGGTTGAATATAGTGAACACATGCTGGTGTATTAATAATAACTTTAGCTAGCTACGCACAGTATTTTAAGGTATTTATTTCAACGATGTGCTAAAGTATAGTTAGAGAAAAATGACCTATTGAATATGATTTAAAGGAATTCTATGCAACCGGACATGTGCCCTAACTTATATTGTTTATTTGTATAAAAGTTCGATCAATTCTATTTTATAATAATTTTAGACGTCATACTAAAATATATTGCACATATACACAAACAACATCTTCAGCTTAAGTAACTTTTTTAATAGTCGGATTTAAACCACTCATTTCGAAATAAGTTATACGGCCCAAAAAATTAAAAAGTCTTAACCAAAAAAACATGCATGTCCAAAAATAAACAAAACTAAACCAAGTATCAAAATCATTAACGCCCACAACAGATGCTATCACACTCATGCGCATACGAAGCGAAGATCAACAGCCCAACTTAAATGTAATTTACTGTCACCATCCCGTCTCAAGTTTCCACCATCGATCAACACTCACTTATCTATGACTTAAAAGGCTTTATCTATTTACAGTTTATTTATAAATAGACCTTTGAGCTGATTAAAAAAAGGATGTACTTAAGTCGACAAATTGTATGCCTCATTACCCTTGCCGGCGATAATCGAAAAAAATATTTTAATAGGAATAGAGGAAACGAAAATATGTTTTATAGGAACATATTAAATCATCAAGAATAATTCGAAAACCTGCATCAGTGTCTAGCGGGGGGAGTGGGAGGACTTCCCCGCCACAAAGCCAAAACGCCCGCCACATGTGGCACCACGCAAACGGTTACTAGATAACTAAGTCATGTGCCATATATATTCTATTCTATTCTTATTATATTTCAGAATGCTCTACAAGTGTTCTGTAAAAGCTTTTTGTGTGGGTTTGAATTAAACTATGATTTATCTGCGCGTCTTTGTTTCGCCTAAATCCTTTCATAAATCCATCTTGTAACATTCATATGAAATAAACATGTAAAAATAAAAAAAAATATCAGAAACCATAATCACAGATTTGTAGCTACATTAGAAGCTGAGAATAATCTCACTATTGCATAACTGTCTACACAATCTGTTTTTTTTTCTCATACATTATCAAACGCTATAAAAATGGAGATAAATCCTTTGAAATACTCGTATCGAGGTTGTCTCGCCTCTTTTCGTGATTTAGAAATAAGCAACAATGTTACTATAACAATATGCAATATGGTAATAAAAACAAAAACAACAACAACAACAACCCATAACGTCCCACTGCTGGGCTCGGGTCTCCTCTCAGGAGAGGTTTAAGGCCATACATCCCCACGCTGGTCAAGTGCGGGTTGGGGACTGGCAAGAATACGTTGTGGCTACGTAAATCTTGCCGTTGGATGTTTTTAAGCCGCCCGAAGGCCTCCAACTAAGCTTCACGACTGTTATCGTATGATAACAACCGGGACCGACTGCTTAACGTGACCTCCGAATCACGGAGACGCTCAAGGTAACATGCCACTAGCGGTCACCCATCCAAGTACTGACCGCGCCATCGTTGCTTACCCTCGGTGATTGCCTCTAATCACCGAGTGCAACTGGGCTATGAGCGCCTCTATATGGTAATATTTTACTTTTTTTAACCTTAGTCAAGTAATATTTAAGTACAGCCACTCTCTATAGATCAAGATTGCTCTTAGCTGCTATCTAAGTATCAAGATTAACGATTCCATTCAGGTTTGAGGTAAAGGCTGATAAGAACTTATTCTAATACAATAAATTAACAGCTAGGACAAAGAAGTCAAAATTAAGCGACTCATTCTAGGGATAATGTAAGTAAAACGGTACAGACTCACATTATCTTAGAAGATTAGGAATACACCTTAAACCATTACTAATCGACTTAAGCTTAAACAACTTACAGTCAGCTTTTATCTTAACTGTACTTTGGATAAGCAATACAAATTTAAAGAAAACTTACTGTGAAGAACAGTACGAAAAATATAATAACAATTTTGGTAACAGACTTAAGAATTTTACTCTTCACTAAAACAGAAGAATTGAATTGGCAGAATCACATGACACACGTCTGTCTGAACTTAAATTAGATACTGTGCACCTACTCGGTAGCGCAGAATTCGGTTCCTGGGTCGGATCAAATGTTTATATAATGCACAAATATTTATTTCGGAGTTTGGGTGTTTTCTATGTATAATATGTATGTATTCGCAAGAAAAAAAAGTATATATGTATTTATATCAACAGTATTCGGAGAGCCACGCTTTGGCATGAATGGGCCGGCTCGACCGGAGTGATACCATGGCCACACAAAAGACCGGTGTGAAACAGCGCTTGCGCTGTGTTTCACCGAGTGAGTGAGGATACAGGAAGCCCATATCCCAACCCTTCCTCAATTCCCAAAAGATTTACAACGCACTTGTGATGCATTTGCTGTTGCGGCTGCGTAAAAAAAAATGTGTCCAGCAATCTGCTTAGTTAGGGACAAGGTGGTGTTGTGTGTTAATAAAATCCTTTCCGAAATATATGGACTGTTCGACATTAAAAAAAAATCAATTCGAACCAATAGTTTCTGAAATTAGTGGTGTTCAAACAAACCTACTCTTTAGTTTTATATAGAAAGTACCACAAAAAGTTACTGTACTTTATATATGAACTCTCGGAAATTTAATCTTAAAATAAGTTTAGTTTGTGGCAACTCTGCGTCGTATCTATTTCTAAGAATCTGTTGCTTTTATTTATTTAGTACGGTTAATGATTTCACGTTCAAAACAAAAGTGATTTGGAGTACTGTTTTATAGTTTTTGCCATAGATTTAAAACAAAAATAATATAATGAATTTCTATTGAACTTTCTTTAATTTGAACATATATTTGTTTGCTTTTCCTTTTAATTATTTATTTTGACTAGACCTCCCTCCCTTGTTATACTAAATAAAGATTTTTTGGGTAATATTATCTATGAATACAGTAAATAATTACTTATTAAATTGATCTTTTGGTCGTGCTAATAGGCTTACCCCTTGTAGATAAGTTGGATTAAAGTTTTAGTCGACGATACTTCTTTTTTATATCAGTGGAAGTATAGGTACTTGTCCATTACATCCTACTGATATCGTTAACGTTGGTTGTGTTTGTAAGGGTGTATAGATATTTGTTACTCTTTGACGTAAAATCTACAGAACGGCTTGTTTTAAATGTAACCCTAATACTATAGTATAGTATAGTATATATTAGTATAACATTAAAAAAAAAACAATCTATATGACCTATCATATATCTGAATAACCGACAGAACAATCTATGTGTTTTGATCGGACATGCACTGAACTTAGGGCATATGCTAGTATGTATGTACATATGTTTAAAGTTAAAGTAGATAAATATGTAAGTCCAAATAACCACAAGGCTTACCAGTAGGAGCAAAGCCACAGTAAAATCTAATATTATAATAAAAGTATAATATTTTTCTGACCATAAAAACATCTCAGTAGTTGTTTAAATACTTTTCTGTCACAAGAACACCTTATCGAATTGCCAACAAAGGAACATTTTGAAATGATTGATAAAAACTAAATAATTACGAAACGGTAGTTGAATTCAAACCATTCACCGGAGAAGTTGTAAAAAAATAATTTTATGTTTAGAAAATATAGATATTAAAAATAAAAATGAGAGTAATACAAACCGTGACTTATGATACATTTTGATATATTGCCAGATGAAAAAAATCAATCATTTCCAATACAATCACCTGCAAACGGATTTTTTTCTGTTTTTTTTTTTGTAAAGACAACACCCGCTTTATAAATCAATCGTGTGTTGCGGGGCCTTTATAAATATTTGCATGAAACAGACACAAAAATTACCCAGACTCTTAATAGCAATTTGTGGATCACAGAAAGTATTGTCCCATGTGGCGTTTGAACCCATAACACTCAACGCAGTAGAAAACGTTGAGGCTACCGCTTAAATCAGTAAGTACGTTATCCGTGCAGGTCTTCTTGATACGCGAATGATTTTTTTTTCAGTTAATTTACCCTCACCAATCTTTTTTCGGATCCTTAAACGGAGACAGTTTCATTGATTATCATTACATTGTCGATATATCACAAACTATGTGCTTTAAAAACTTATTTTAGGTACCAATGGACCACATATAGAATGAACGGTTTGCATCTGTTTTTCTTATCTTATCGTAGAGCTATTCAAAAGGAGAGCGAAAAGGTGTCTTAGTTACTTACCACTCTTCTAAAATTATTGTAGAATTTAACTTCGCTCAAGTTACATAACCTCACGACTGCAATCTATTAGTTGAGCTCTTTTATAATCTGTTGTAAAAAAAAATAAAAGCGAGCACACTCTCGTAAGCGTTGTTTATAAATGCCCCCGTTCACGAGACAGTTACCAGCATCAATTATTGTACGATGGCACTGGTAGCGCCCGGTGACGAGTGACAAGACGGCTTTAGATTATATCAACGATTAAAGTTGATATAGGATGTTGTTTATATCATAAATTATCATATAATTACCATATACCCATTGCTGCTTTTGTTAGTAAAATAGCTCATAACTCAATAAAATTAATTGAACAAACTAAAATAAAAATAAATTATGGCAAATTGAAAGTTTTTGTATATGTTAAATTAATACTAATACCCACAGATAGCTCAATGTCATACAACTTACTTGCATTTAGTATGTGTAATTAAAAAATGCCTCAATACTTAATGGTTAATTATTTTTCAGCATTATTATTGCATAGAGAGAGAGGAAGACACGAGCAAAGTAAAAAAGCCACCTGAAAGTGAACCAACTTTTAATATCCTCCTCCAAAAAAGAAACTGATAAAGGATTCTAAAATATCTTAAATATGCAAGTAAATTAGTTTAACATGAGTTGATAAATACAATAAATATGTTTCACGAAAAACATGTTAAAATAAAACTACAAACAATAAACAATATATTTTTGTATTTAATACCAATTAGTCTTTAACATCATCCTGTAGCTAAAACCCGTTACACACTATCAGTTAGGATGCACAGCTCTTTGCTCCATTGTCTCTGGTACAGGACAAATTAATGACCATCTATTTCATAAGTGCTGCTTTTATTATTTTTCTTTATACGTGGGAACGATACGTGGTTATTAATACCCAGGGTTCCATTAATTGCTTGTCAGAAATCTGAGATGGATAGGTGCCCATTACATTTTCGGTATAGACCTTATATGTAATGACAAGATCACCCCGGTTTCAATGGATTTAATCTGCTAGTACCTTAAGCCTTACTATACAATTTTTTATTTTGAATCTTTTTGATGTTGTATATACATTTCAGCAGAATTTTAGAACAATATTCAGTACCTGGAAATAGTATGCTTCTCAAAACTGGCTAAGAGATGGCTTTGCTAACCGACTGACTCAGAACTGCTTCAAGAAGCGTCCGTGTCGTATTAGCTGGAAGCCAGCGCCTCTTCAGCGGGTCTATCGCAAAGATATTGCTCTCCGTGTTCTATAAAGCGTAGACTTCGAGAGGGATTTAATTGAGGTAATCCTTTTACTAGAAACTATGGTGGTATTTGTTTCACCATCATAAAGACACATGCTTCATACAAGATAAAGATCACAAAGAAAAGCATTTAATGTAATGGCTATACTGTGCTGTGTTTTTCTAATAGCTAACTTTGTAGTAGGCTGAGTATTATAATGAGAAATTACATAGCCTATAACTTTCACCCAATGCATATTCTTCTTCTCCCTCTTAACCTCTATTATTCCCAAGATTATTTGGAGTCTTCTACAAGTTCAACCGGATTTACTTGAATATCAGCTTTTCCGTGGAGCGATTTGTATCTCTGAGAACGAACGGACTTCAAAAGTGGAACCAGTATAAATGTAGGCCCTGACTTCCTTACCTTAGATCTTAATGATAACCGGGACAGACAGTTTAACGTGCTCTCCAAGGCAGGGACGTCTAACACTTTCATACTCCGGACTGCTGTCTCATTCAAAAATTAGAACGTATTAAGACCGGACATCTCTGCAAATTAGTCATTTAAATAAATAAAATAGGAATTAGAAAACTAAGGAAAGTACATTTGCTCCCACAGATCCTTTGATAAAAGCCAGTCGTAAATTAGCAACTAAGTTGTATAAATAATAACACATGTCGCGCTATCTGTCGACAAATTGTCGCGTTCTCGCGTCGCTAGCTAAAAGTACAAAACACCGCGAGTATACCCGACATCGCTGAGTTATTGCGGATAAGATTTGAAAATGGAATAAAATTTATACCATTCATGAACAGCATAACATGCTCACTGTTTGTATGTGCCGTAAAACTGGGTGTGTTTTAAAAATTTTAGAAATATCCTACGTTTATTTTTATAAAAAAGCAAGTCTAAGCTTCATCACAAAGTGTTTTTCAACATAAATTTAAACATAAAGTAAAAATATTTGTATTTCATATTGCAAAACATACCATACCTAATTCATATTACAACTCAGATATCATTGAAACCCTTTAATACTATGGGTCCGTGTCGAAAATTTATGGGTCACGTAAACTACAAGAAGAACTTTTTAGAAGAAGCTGTCCAAATGAGTACAGGTGAAGGAGAGGTGACAGTAACCCTCGATTTTTCTTTATTGTTGATTTTTGTACGGAGTTGCGGAATAATGGATTAGACGACGTATTGATATTGTATAAAACGGATGCCGTACAAAAATTGTGCGCCGTAAAGTTGTTTTTTTTTTATTTCCCGGCGATTCTCTCGATCAATTTGGTCAATTGATTTTGTACGGCATCAGTTCCACAATACCTCTTATAATTCACTATTCCGCAACGCCGTACAAAAATCATGTGACAAGGGGGAAAAATCGAGAGTCCTCTCCCCTTCACTAGTACTCAGTTGAACAGCTTACAAGTAACGGCATAGTGCTGAACGTTATTGTTTAATGCCTTTGTATCTTTCTATAACGGTTTACCTGGTGGTTCAAATGTACTATCAATTTTTACAGGCCCGTGGTCTAATCCTGTCTAGAGCTTACTAAATGTGAAACAAAGTCTAAACAACATTTTTGATGCAATGATGTAACGCACAAAACCAGTCGCGATTAATTAAATTAACATAATCATTTAACCAGTATCTCCTCTACTATCCAAAACATCAATAGCGTCACATCAATACACACCCGAACTAAGTGTAACCAGTGTTTGCTGATCAAATAGGGGTGCGCTAATTTGAACGCTATTTTCGTACATTATATTGATGGAAATGGGAACATTAGCGGCTAATGTTGTTTGGGTTAGAAATTCATTACTCTCGGTATAACCTATTATGGGTTGTAACGTGGGTGTTAGACCGTATGAAATCATTTATTTGAGAATGTTTATGACCAGTCCATATCGTTGTCTTAGTGGCCTCAAGAATCTCAGAAGCATATAAATATTTTTATCCAAAGATTATTCCCGCACCACGTACTTATTTCACGTCGTATGGGGATTTCCAATAATGTATTTTAAAAATAACACGCAGGTACACAAAATCAATTTGCGAATCACAAAAATTTGATCATGTATAGAAATCGAACCTTTAAGACACAGCGCAGCAGTAACCGATATGTTGACTGCTTAAAGCACTACCTTGCAGTCAAAAATCGCAGCCACTAAGTCACACAGGTATAGAGTCGGAACATGGTATGGCATGTTTCAACCTTACCATATCCCGACTTCTTCATCCTATTTATTTTCAATTGAAGTCCGTCCTATTGTCTCGCTTATAACAGAATGCATTCCAAAGAAGCTTATACGTCAGACAGGTCGCCGATCACAGCTGAGCTCTGCTAATATTCAACACACTTTTTTACAATTGATGAAACTGATGATTACGTTTGTCTCATATCGATAATTTGATTTGTTATCGCTTGCCATAACATAATATAAGAAAACTCATTTAAAATACTTGTTTTTATATTATTGTTGAATAGTGGGCAAACCAGCATACGTATCGCCTGATGGCATGTGATTACTGACGCCAATGGACACCCGCAACACCAGAGGCGTCACAAGTCCGTTGCCGGAAAATATATTTCTTCGTTCGTGTCAGTAACAATCAGAATAATGTAATGCACCCCATTAGGATAATTGATGATAAATTAAGAGTATAAATCCCATAAGTTTTCTCATTATATTTTAAATTCTAGAACTCAGTTTCACACAGACACATGACCAACGGAAAGCTATGATCTGGCTAAATTAAATTTGTCTATTTTGTTCCACACAGCTTATTCAATTTCCCACCACAAATATTATGAGCTGCAATATAAAACGTACCACTTTATGCTCCTATCCATATGAAACAATAAAACATGGAGAGAGTATCGGCGCTAGCGCAGTGCGGTGAGCTGCGCATGTCTCGGACAAAAGGGAGAGGTCGCCCGCGCGTAGGATTATTGCGATATGTAGTATATGCAAAGATTTCTTATAATATATCGCTTATTATTTTGTTTGGTTGCTTAAAAATATATCATTTCTTTTAAAGGTAAGTGTGAAAATTGGTTGTTGTCGTTTATGTTAATTGCAGAATGTAATTCAAATGTAACGAGTGGTGTACCTTCAACAGGTCTATTCATTTGCTCACAGTTTTGTCCAGTAAGCGAGCCGATAAATGGTGCAAATACTATAGATATGGCACTTGTATCTCAAGAGACACAATTCAAATAAAAATGTATTTACTGTAGATATAATTTAATGATTTGATTATATGAACGTAATCAACGACGTAATATAAGGATACTTGAGACAAAATATTCAGGTGAGCATGATTTTATTATATTTTTAACAAGATAAACAGACAAATATATATATATTTCGACGGATACAAACCGATTCCACCGTTTTTATTGGAAACCCTTTTATGAAATAGGAGAATTGAGACTCTTTAAGAGTCACGAATGTGTCACGTTGGTATATACTAATAATAATGATAATAAGTTAATGTAACTATATCGAAATCTCTGTGAATCTTTTATACTGCAATGGACGTTAGGAAATTCAAAAGTAAGCATCTTAAACTTTATCATATACTATAATTTCTATGCATGGCCATTGAAATAATCTATAAAATTGTCATGCACATACCGACCACAGATAAATAATACGGATCAGATAACTTGTGTCGCACAATAATAACATATTATTGTAGTAATTCTCTGTTTTGTGTGCCATTACCTTCAGTAATGTTAGGAGGGTACAGCACTGCCCGTATTATACAGTATACGTATCATTTAGAGAAACTTTTGTGGTGATTATCTTGGACTGTAAAAGGTATATCGAGCTTGATGTTTTGTATCTAATAGGTATTGTTCTACGTAATGCAATGTTTAAAGACCGTTTTACTTTGGATGGTTTTTTTATTAAAAAGGTTTTAAATGAGGTGTGTATCATTCTTTTATAATTATCCCCTTATGATAATTATGTTTTATTCTAACTTATTAGTTTACTATTCAGATAACTATCATAAAGAACAACAATGCTTTATGATAGTTATCTGAATAGAAAACTAGCGGGCTTATAGTTGAGTTCTTAAATTATTTTAGAGTGTGTGTCCCGATCCTCATATCTTAATTAAGTTGACATTCTACAACCAACAAATAGTGCCTCGGTGGCGCATTGGCAGCGTATGTGACTGCTGTGCTTTAGATCTTGAGTTTGTTACCCGGGTCGAACCAAATATTTGTATCATCTGCAAATATTTGTTTTGCTGTTTTGGTGTTTTCTGTGTATAATGTTTGTATTTGCAAAAAAAAAGTATTAAGACATTTTTAATACTCATAGTACATACTTTCTTTAGTTTGTGACTAGATGACGTTGTGTGACAGATGTCTGAAATATTATTATTAGAAAAGTAACAAATGTTTTGGAATGACGTCATCTTAACACAAAGCCAAGTTAGTGCTCAAAACCAAATAATAGGCAATAATAAAACAGAATAGAAGCATTAGCGATTGTAAAAAGACATTTGACGCGAAGCATTTGTATCTTGGCTAAAGTGGACTGATCTATAGGATTGCTTTTGACGACGTTAACAAGATGAACCTGGTAACAATTATTACGCTTATGTAGAATTCTAATTTACTTTATATTATGATTAACTATTAACATCTTATCTAAGGAGGACGGCAGTGGACTAAAAATACTGTTAAACCGTGGGACAGCCACACTTCGGTATGCTAGGTCCGGCTCGACCGCAGTGATACCACGGTCTCACAGAAAATCGGTGTGAAACAGCGCCTGTGCTGCGTTTCACCGAGTCAGAGAATATACTAGAGGCCCATACTTCAACCTCTCTCCTATCAATTTCCCCATCCCCTAAAGGCCCGCAACGCACTTGTGACTCCTCTGGTATTGCGGGTGTCCATGGGCGGAGGTAATCGCTTACCATCAGGCGATACGTAGCAGACGTATGGCTTTCGTGTTTCCTCCCAATTCCAAAAAGAATAATAATCTATTTCAGTTTGAAAGGTTGTCATATTCGTCGTAAATTGTTGAGTACCTTTATCATTACCTGATTATGTATAAGAACGCAGGCTACATACCAACGGCTTTAATGTCACCTCCTAGGTAGTATAACTAGTACTTTAGACTAGTTAGAAACCAAACAAAACACATATCGTAATCAATTTGTATAAAACCCTATCTAGCCATTGTTCTAACTGAACCAATGTATTTAATTAGCACAACGAGTGGCAACAGTGTTAGCTCTGACATTTTGTGTGTTCGTATGTTTGTGTGTCGCAACCGAGTGCAAATTGCTATCGGCAATTAATTAGAAGTCGAAACACAGATTGGAGTGATAAAATATATGTAGGATTTGTTCACATGTTGAATGAAGAAATAATATATGAACGTTTTGTTTGTAAAAGTGTGTTAGAAAACTGAAATGAAAAAATAAGCATATTCGCCAGATGTTTTCGCAACACGTATCCATTTTTCTACGTTTTAAATCACAATCAAGAGAGAAAGCGTGGTATACTGTCCGTGTTTCAACGGACCAGGAATACGGTGTGTCACTATTCCTATTCATCACGTGGTTTTCGTAACAGCCAATGAAGGGAAAACCTTATGAGCAGGATAACAACACTGCAAAAAAAAGAAAAATATGAAACAAGTCCTAGAATAATCCGTCTGCCAGGCTGATGTGTTAGGTCAGAACCTCGGGTAAGGCCACATGTCCCACGTCCAACAATAGAGTGGTATTTATTGCTTACTGGTAATTAAAAAGGAGAGGAAACGCACATTGAAGGTGATTAAAGTAGATTAAATTATATATTTGTAATGCCTCTACTATACCTGATGGAAAATTTTAGTGAAATCCAAGAGGTCATCATCATCATCATCAGCCTATCGCGGTCCACTGCTGGACATAAGCCTCTCCAATTTCACGCCACTTAGTTCGATCTATGGCTTCTCGCATCCAGCTCCTGCCAGCCGTCTTGCGCAAATCATCGCTCCACCTGGCCTGTGGACGTCCTACACTACGTTTGCCGAGAGGTCAACAATTATATATTTCATGCAAAAGTCCAGAAAGTTAAAACGTCTTTTTTTTTAAACAAATCAGTTTAGATACACATTGTTCTTTGATTCTGTTAGCAGAAATCTTTTTGGGTATCATTATCATCATCTAAGCGGAATAAATCCACTGTTGGGCACAGGCCACCCCTAAGCCTTATAAACGTATATGTATTATAAATACTTTAATCATCATGTGCAACAGCGCGTACGCAGCTTAGGAGCGCCAAATCTGATAATCAACCTGATATGAAAATGTCAACATGTTGAAATCGAAATGTCATGATTGGAGTGTGGGAGCCTCACTGACTTGTTCAAATTTACTTTATTTCACTTTTCATATGAAAATGTGATGTTATTTAAATTTTTTATAACATTTAACGTAAATTATTGACAGTTTATATTAAAATACGAAGTATTTTCTGGATTTAAAATAAATAATTCACTATTTTACATCAAAATGCGTTATGAAAATCTCTTGGTCATAAATGTTCATTTTAGTATCATTTTTAACCCATTAGTACATTTACCATTGGAACCACTTAAATATTGTAGAAAGCCAACCACACAATCTACTTTTAACATTATATCTCGAACCAAAGTAAAACAAAACAATTTAAATTTAGAACGACGGAGACGCCATGCGTGCGCGCATGATTTTATTACGACAAGAGAATAGAAATTTCGAATTACTAACCGAGATTGTCTACCATTTTGGCTGGTCACGTACACAAAAAATTATAATGATATGACCTTTGATTTGGACCATATGCGTACTAGAGGTTAATACATTTTTTTATTGATAACGGTGGCTTGATTTGACTATATAGAGCTGTGAGTACACTGATATTTGCTCAGGAGGTGATTTATTGTTGTTGTTTAATGATCTAGTGACCATACCTAGTGAAATGTAGCTCATTTTATTCATGCTGAACGATTTATAGGTAAACATGAGGATTAACTCTTAGTCAATAAAGAAAAATACAAATTCATTAAATAGTAGTAGGGTATTTCAGACATGCTGACCATAAATACATTCTTTTCATCGCTACGGAAAGAGACAGAGCATACCTACAAGATTTAAATTTGGTAGAAAAAACAGTTCTAACATTAAGTAAATCATTATTTTGTGGATTAATTATTATAGAATTCCCCAAAGTACATCAGGCAATTACCATTATTTTTTTATTTCTACACTTTTTCATCAACTTTTTTCTTGTTCTGGTCATAATAGTCTCAGGCAGGCTCAAAAACATTTAGACACAGGCTTTGTCTATCATTTTAGAAGGTAAGCCCATATTAAAATTATTTAATTCGTTGCATCACATCTCACGTTCGACCACCGCCTTAGATCATCGGTGAGATACAGACCGCTTGGCATTTCGTTCCGGACAACGGGCCGTTGTTGCGCTTAATGGAAATCTTAGTGTTACTGTTATATGTTATAATTGTTTATATTGGTGTTAGGAAAGTGTTGATGACGTCATAACTGCTGATTTTTGGAGATATATAAAGCAATATTTGTTAAAAGAATTTCTGTTCATCATGCATACGGTTGGTCAAATATCTAGTAGGTATTGCTTTATCCATGGATACATTATGTAGGTAAATATTAGTAATATTTTGGATAATCAATGCTATAGCATACTCTATTCTCATTTTTATCAAAATAACCCAAAGGATTAGGTCAAAGAAGATTCAGCTCTGGTAGCAAAGAACGGACCAAGGCTTTGAGGATCACCAAGTGGGGGATTTGGTAACCACATTCAACAAACTTTTGATAGATATTTTTCACTATCAATATGAATTTTAGGTCTGTATATAAAATCAAATTCAATTTTATTTAGTTCTAGTTCTTGATGCAAGATGAGAGGAAAGTTTATAAACTTGTAAAACACTATATTAAGAATCAATTGCAAATGCAGCTGCGTGGGAAAGTGTATACTTTATATTATCGTATTACCCAACATACACAAAATACATGCCCCGAGCGTCCATACGTCATGTCGCAATGATATGTGATTTGGTATTACAATACTAATAAGGTGAGCGGTGCGTGCGACAGCGGGACGCCGTAGTTGCGTTGTAACCGCGTGTTGCTATTAATCGAAATGTGGAATTAACTGCGTCGATGAAGAGGACTATACATTGTCACTACATACGCTGCGGTAAATTAAAAATCTACCGTATAAGACTCAACATTCAATCTATATTACCTATATCGTTGGAGACCCGTGGCTTGTTGGTTCACGCTTGTCACAGTGATATTAACTTGCCCTCGCTTAAGTGACATGGTGATTTTTTTGTTGGTTTCAACCTGAATACAGCATTTATTTAGAGCATATTTCCAGATTCAATTATTTTCCACAAATTTTACCATTTAATTATCTTTTTACCCAATTGCGAAAGAAGGAGGGTTATATTTTTCGTGTGTATGTGTAACAGCTTTTCTTTTTTTATGTGAGGAGTAGTATTAATAGCCTCATCTTAGCCATGAGAATGAAACAGCGTAAGTCAAAAGAAAAAAAAATGCACAGTAGTGTTTTTTTTTTAAATTAAATAATCCATTACTTGTTTTTCTGAATAAAAAAGCAACTCCTGTAGTACAGATATAATTTTGTATCACGATGGATTTTCAGCGTAGCAGGAAAACGCTAGGTGACCTTATAAACCACTGCACCATTTGCACTGTGTTAATTACTGAAGAATTTTATTAGAATTTAATTTCTCCATAATTAAATATGACAAACACATATGTAAAGACAAGCATTAGCAATTGCTGTTATTTTCATTCTATAGATACTTTTACTAGCGGCAAACTAAACTACAGGTTTATAATCCGCACCTTAAATTATCTTAAAGTATTTAGTGAATAAACTCCTTAATAATGTTTTCGCTTCGTATGCGCTTCCAAAACAATATGGCGTCTGGGAACGTGTTAATTTGTACTTACTATCTACAACCAATTATATATTTAACTCGTTATAAGCACAACAAGTATGTTCACTTGTACCAATAAGTGTCTACATGCAAATCCAAACGGCGATATGTTTAGAAAGTTTAGAAGTACTTTGCGGTTTGATGAGTTAAAAAGTATTTTATACTCATACCACCAAATTAAAAGTAAATTGCTTTTTTAAGATTTAGAAAGTCTTTGGTTTATTTTAAAGATTTTGCCTGGTATAGTTAGCTACGTCCTACAGCCGATTCAATAACCTGATAGGTTCTTCCTGGAGCGAGATTAATAAAAACGGTCTGAGTTTACCTTATACAGAATATTTGTTGTTATTTTGACAGCTAAAACTTATTAAATAAAACTAATCCTGCGTGTTAATAAGGATATAGAAGTTTATTTTCGCCAAAAAAATTTATCTTTTTTAAAACACAAGCACACAAGCCTAAAATGGTGTTAGTATCTAAGCAACCTTCTACAGTTTTTGTAGATGGAGATGAATCCGAACCCTATTTTGACACCACTGGTGTGCCGCAAGGTGCAAACTTGGGGCCACTCTTTTTTTTGTTTTTATTAATGACTTACCAGGAACTTTTAAACAATATTCAATAGTTAATTAAATATTTTTTTGAGTTCACCAATATTGAAACATATATAAAAAGATGTTTTTTTATCGAGTTGAATAGTAAAATAATAATTACTAGATATGATATCATTTAGATATTGAAATAGTTTTCGGAGAAATGTGATTAGTAATACTATTATGGAACGCGACTTACAATAGAAAGCCAACCGCAAAATGTGATGGTGGTTTAGATATAAAATGTTTTAATTGTCATGCAAGTATTGTGCTGATAATTTAGAAACTATATCGAGATAACTGTAAAACCTACTGTAGTCAATCGTGTAATAACAGAAATAAATATACTATATTAACGGTCATAGTAATTAGAGTTCAATGAATTGAAATGAAATATTGATTTCATGATGGCTAGTATAAGTTGGCAAATAAAAATAGACGAGAAACCAAGGGTTGAAACAAGTGGCGTGTAATGTGAGAGGTCTTTGTCGAACTGTGGACTACGATAGGCTGATGATGATGGTCAAATTTATTTTGATTAATAACCATCTACACACATAAATCAAATTGGGTCTGTTTATAATATTAAAATAACCGCTTTCTACTGAATGCATATGCATACACGGTACATATACCGAAATAACGTTTTACTATTTTTATCTGTCTGTTTGTTACGGCTAAAATCTGGAACGGCTGGACCGATTTTGATGCAATTTTCACTGGCAAATAGCTGATAGCGGAGTAATTTAGACTAGCTTCACCCTGCGGCGTTACCCGGAGTTATTGTTGTACCGCGGGTAACACCGCAAGGCTCAGCTAGTCGGAAATATACCCTGATTGATAATACGGTTGACGTTTGTTACTATATAATTATACAATAGACTTACATTTGACTGCACTATTGGTATATTGTTTAAAGGGGTTCCACGAGGCTTTCTACTGCGCTAAATGTTGTGGGTTTAAATTCCACGTGGGACTATACTTCGTGGGATTAGCAAACATTTTTTCTGAGTTTGGGTGTTCTTTGTGTCCATTTTATATGTTTGTAAAGTCCTCCGCGACACAGATTGCGTATTGCTAATGTGAGTGCTGTCTTTAAAATAAATACTAACCGACTCATGCAGCTTCGTCTGCGTTTCTTTTCGATGCCCGACAACAATTGGTCTAAGATTTCTATGTTTAAGAATCTCTTAAGGTAGTATACTTAACATCACGCATGTTAAGTATCGTTTCTTAAAATCGTCAGAAAAATCGTAGTTTTACAATATTTTTTTACAACAGATATGCATTTACAAAATAAAAAAGTACAACGTATGTTTCAAACCACGTGTGAAAATAAATAAAACAATTCCTTAGCTATCAAACAAACCACCAATAAAACTCCCTGAAGCGGCTCACATTGACTATATTGAATAAAGTATATCGCAACAAAAATTTACCATGTCGTTACGCCCATACAATTTATAAAAAACTTCCTAAGGCTTTATCCACACGAGGGCTCCTTACCAAACTTGTCATTCAACCAGTTAAGTATCGTTCAATCACCTAATAATGTGCAATACACTGTGTAACAATGTCACCTAACTTACCTTCACTTAGAAAAAAGGCTTAAAGCATATTTTTTGCCGAGAAAATATCAGCCTAATCTTAATACTCATTAGGTTCAAAAAATTCGTGTGTATATTTTTCAAAAAAGAACGTGTATTTTTATTTTTATTTCTACATTGTGAATCAGACTTTAAACGGTAATACTAAAGCCTATTATCGCTCAGTAAAATGAAATGGTAGTAGCATGGGGGAAAAGGGCAAACACCGTCATATTAAGTGAGCACATGAGAGAGGGAAACGCGAAAATGTGTGGGAAAAGCGGATATAGACGTTTATCGTTGGATTTTTCGCGTGATTTAACCGCGACAAATCTGAGGGCTTAACTCGACAAGTTTAACTTGAACTTTGGTTTTTATAGTAATTGTTAAAGTTTGGAGGTCGTGTCAATGTGGTCCTTCAGTATTCACTAATACGCTGTTGACATAAGGGTATGTCGATTTATTGCCGTTTATTGGGCAAAGGGGAACTTTATTTATCTTTTTCTAGTCGAAATAATGTGTCCTTAACGTATGTATTATGGCCTTGTGAGTGATTTCTTCATTGATTGATTTATTTGAACAACTTTGTGTCTCATTGCTTTCACAATCAGGTAAATCCCTTCTTTATCAGTAGGTATATATATTAGCCCTTACGGTATAAAGGCTCTAAAGAGTATGAGAAGTGTGCTATTGTTTAAGAAGGATCTCTCTTGTAACTATGTATATGGAGTGAATACAATGATATATACTAATCTGTAGACAGTTTATGGTTAAGTTTAGCTCAGTCGAAAACATTGTTTCACGAACATGGCAATATTTCAACTATGTAAATGTAATTAAATGAAATTTGAGTCTACTTTTGACAGTATTTATTATGAAATACAAAACCTAACCCATTTTAAAATATTAACTTTATTAAAAATGTATTTAGAAAATGTATAATCTAATTTGGCATTTATTTAAATTGCCAGACATTATTATGTAGTTTAAAAAAAATATTGCGTGCAAGTATAAATATTTTTTGACTAGATATGTCAAGTACCTACCCACAGGTCGTTCTCAAAGTCAAGTCAATATACAAGATGTGTGTTTCGGAGTCCGACTTAGAACTCATATGCCATCATCTAATCTTATGGCTGAGTCGCAGATGTATCATAGAAAGCCTCGCTAAGGTCTAATTCAGACAGCCGTTTAGAAATTACTTCCATGGACTGACTGTTACCCTATTAAGAAACTAATTGTTTTATTTTTCTGAATAGCTGTATATATTTATAAATATAAAATAAAGCCTATCGTCAATAGCGTTTAAAAGTCCAATGCTGAACAAAGGCCTCTCTTTAGAAGCTTTGAAGTAGACAATTATTATTGAAATACCGCGTAATCCTCAAGTGTATAAAATCTGAGCGTCACATGAGGACGAACATAAATCTATCGAATAACTAATAGGTGTAACTAGGTGTATAAGATTAATCACAGACCTAAGGCAAGTCTACCAGTACAGGAGAGAACAGGAACTATGGACAACAATTACCAGATGTATGATGCATGGTGTCGGGGACCGGCCTCGGGCGGACATTCGTCTTTTACATGGTTCAAGTGATATACTTATCGTGAAATGGTACCGTAAGTAATTACCTGATTCCATTGTTATGAATTTAATCACAGAAATACAAAACAAGTAGTACGTGAAATAAATTAATGTTTCAAACATCTAACACACAACTCCATCTAGTCCCAAGCTAAGCAGAGCTTGTATTATGGGTACTAGATAACAAGTGATACAAATATTTAACCCAATGCGCTTTATTAAATCTGTAGGTAATACTAAGAATGCTTAGTGATATATGGCTAAATTGTTAGCTCAGAAACTGTGTAATTGAATAAGTGAGTTGGTATTAGGTTGAAACTTTTTATGCTTTTAATTGTTTTGTCATGAAATTTAACTAGGTTTTCAACCTTTCCGTTTCCATTCCAATTTTTTATAGAAAAAATTATTAATATATTATTAATTTTAATAATTTTCAAGTTGGTAAATACAAGATAGCCGCTCGGGCAGAAGGGACGAAAATTGTGCTTGAAGGTAATCCTGTTATAATGATTTTTTTTAAAGTTAACATATATCGCTATGCTTATACTTTAAACCGACATCTGCAAGAGACTATAACATAGTGAATTATGGTACATTTCTGGTATGTCAAGCTGTTAATAACACCTATCATGTTCAATATATTCTAATAAATACCTATTTAACGTTCACTTTTATTACTCACTTCATTTTATAGGCATTTTGAATTTCATTCATAATATGAGCAATTAATTGATAAGGTTATTAAATAAGTTCAGAGCTTGTGACTCAGTAGTAACCATTGAAAATTGAAGTAACCCTAGCTAGCCAGGCCAATCTATGATGGGTAACTTTATGTAACATATTCAGAGCCTTTCGTTTGTCAGAGAGCACGTTAAGCCTTTGGTCTCAGTTGCCACGTATGATTGTTTTGCCGGTCTATTTCCGCACTTAGTATCTTGATTGGTCTGTTGTACGTGAATTTGTCATCTTTTTACTCCAACCATCCTAGATCACCCCAGAAGCTCAGCATCCTTTTCAGATCACTACATTATTCCGGACGATAATTAAATATATATACCTATATGAAATCTTTTGATACACACATAAATTACATATACAAATGAACTCTATTACAAATCATATCAATAACATTTCTAGACTTAATAAGATAAAATCAAAAGCCATGAACGTAACATATTACTTTTTAATTAATGTTTCAATTGATTCGATATTACTACAACACATGATTTGCAACATACATGCAATCGTATATTATAATTATATAGGTAAGTAATGTTATTGAAAAGGCTCGGGCTCATTAGTCCAACAGTTTGTAACTTACTGTTTGTCACTTGGCCTAGTAACTTAAAACCTTAAGTAAATTTAAGGCTTTAAGAACATCATACTTGAAGCTTTAATATGTAAAAAAAAACTTAAAGCTTATCTAATCGTCACGATTATCTTCTTTGGAAAACAAAAAAATCACGGGTAAAATTATACAGTTGAAATTTCATAAAACCACTGATATCTTTGTTTAAAAGTTCTTTGTGAGACTTGTCTCAAATTGACCATGTTTATGTTAATGGATAAATTATAGACGAAAGATATCCTTCTTAATTCTCTTGCCATTGTATGAACTTTCTTTTACTGATTACCGGTATTTCCCTCTATTGCCCTTACCGTTAGTTTCTATACAACAAATTTATTAAAGAGCCAATAAAATTCAATTAGTCCATCATTAGACATACGTCTGCAAGCATTACAATTCGCCACATATTATTAGCTAAGTCAAAAGTTCCCCTTACAATAATCATTACAATAGGTACGCCGTTGGGTGCAACTAGTATTTGTAAACAATATCATAATGTTATTAATTGAATGTAATGCAATTAATTCGGGCTTGAGTATATAAAAAAGTAATTATTAGTACTCTGTATGTTAATGGCACGACTAGCGGTACTCATTGTAGAACAAATGGGGCATATACACACGTACAGACACTAACATACACTTGCATATACATTGTAGATTTAATCTTGATGGCTATTGTGAGAGTTAAGTATTAGATAACCTTCTAAAGACTCATAGTCGATTGTGTAACTATTTTTTGTGTCACATATGCGGTGAGTAATTATTTTCCTGATCAGATGTGGTAATGTAAACCTTAAGTTTAATACTAAAGTGAATGGATCATGCAAAGTTTTTTACTATTTAAGCATAAAACAAGTTGGTATGTATAATACTTACCTATTTGTTTTTACCATGCAGTGTAGCTACACAAAAACAAAAAAAAAATGGAAAGTAGCTACTTTCGATTTTTTTTTTTGTTTTAGATGAATAACGAAAACGACAAGCATTAATACAACTTGGTTCGATTTTCGGTTTCTCGCATCCAGCTCAAAATATTTAACTTAGTATATACTGAGTTATAAACGAAAAATATATTTATATTCATCTAGTTAACTTACACTTAACTATAGAGTCACTACTAATCTTGTGCTGGTTTCTGTAATATAGGACTACCATTCTGTAATATAGGCATGATTACCCGACCTGACCGGAATCCTTGTTTCAGCGGGAAATAACGATCACTGAAAGATAAATTGAGCGAAAATATGTTCAAAATCGAGAACATTCCCTAATTGATTAAACTTTACAATATAATGAATTTATAATAAAAATTACTAGAAATAAATTAACCGCGTTCAACGAATTACATTTACTCATTTTAAACCACTGTAAATTACTAAATGGCAATAGCGGCAATACAATCAAAAGCATATAAATAAATTAAATAGGTTCAAACCGAGCCTTTAACAAGCTAAGTCGAACGTATGCAGATAGAATCGCTTTCGTTCTAGGTACATTGTATTGTAACAATAAGATCTTGTCATACACGTGTGTCGAACTGGGGCGTATTATCGACTGACTTCGATATTTCGATATTTACTATCACTTTGTAATGTCAGGTGTATATGTCCGTGGTTATAAAATGCGTCAAAAGGCTCGAGATATAAGAATTGTTATTCCGTTCACATTAGACATAAATTTTGAAGCGTTCCTATGCGTATTTTATTTTTATGATTACATAATAGAATCACTGCAAATACAGTGTTGTTGTCATAGAAAAATGATGATTTCATTATTACTACTTTACAGGAGAGCACCTTAAAGTATATCATCAGCAGCCTACCGCAGTGCACTGGACATTAGTCTCTCACTGGCACGACACCTAGTTCGATACTCGACTTCTCTTAAGTTTGTAAAACCGTGCGGTGTTATAATGGCTTTTTCAGTGTTTTTAAAATTTCGAATTGTTGCCATGTGTAAAAACTATTTCAGGGTATTACACACAAATAATAGAAATAAGAAAAACGATCGTTCTAAATTAAATCTTTACTTTTTCTACCACTTCGACATTGAAATGATTCAAAGGACTGCCTATTTAACTGAATCGCAATTTCGTATAGTGAAAACATAAGTCAGTATATCTAAACTTGATTGTATCAACTGAAATACTAATTAATATATATAAATATATATTGTAGGTAAAATAGACTTCCTGAAAAAATGTACAAACTGGTTTTTTTTTACAAAAAATGGACTAATTATATTTCAGACATCTCACTCGTCATCTAGTCCCAAACTAAGCAAAGTTTGTATTACGGGTGACTAGACAACTGATATGAATACATACAAACTTTTTTTTTGTAAATCTTAGAAAACACCCAAACCCCAAAACAAATATTTGCAGATCATACAAACATTTGGTCCGACCCAGGATTCGAACCCGAGACCTAATACACAGACTTCGCATACGCTACCACTGCGCCACCGAGCAGATTGATATAGGAAGCATACAGAGGATTTGTTGTGATCGATTTCCTCAACTTGCCAGAGGTTATTAAGGATTTAATTACCCAAGAACCTAGTATAATTGAGGTCTAAAAGCACATCTTTACATAGTATAAAATTACTTCAATTCACGCTGCCGCTGTCTGTTGGCTTAGATCTTTTAAACTACGCAATGGATTTTAATACAGGTTTCGGCAATATTTAGATCACTATAAATATTGCTATCGTATATTCAAGAAGACGAATCGAAGAAATAGAATATAATTTTCTTTAATTAAATTATACATACAGATAAAATTATTTATCGCACGAAGACCAGAATAGACCCGTTAGAAACACTGTCCTTCACAGCCTCAGCCTGCTGAAGCTATCGCTAATTGCGATCGAGTGTCATTTTACGGCTACGCATTAGTGTTATTGCGATTCCAAAGCTATCTAGTATGGCAGATCTCACAAATGTGCGAATGTGCATTGTTACGTTAATGTAAACTGTCTATTTACAATAATGTGGACATATGGTGTAATCAGTTTCTTTTTTATTTTAGTTTCTATTAAATAGAAATAGCTAGCTATTATCTTGAATTTTAAATGATTGACTATAAAAATTACAAAAAGGAATCCAAGAGACAAGAAGGTCACGAGGAGATAAAAAGAAAAGATGGCTGACCTATTTATATAAAGGTACTTAGTACCGGACTGGAGGATCAGAGCCAGATATAAACAAAACTGAAAGGGTTGGGGGAAGCTTACTTGAAAAAGGAGACTAATAACTGAACTTGTACGGAAATGTAAATTTTGAAATAATCAACTGTATTATCCTAAATGTATATTTAGGTACATATTATAAAATTTGATAATCTTATAATAAGTTATACGATAGGCTGAAGTTGAAGAATTGTGTAGTAGAAAAAACGATTTTCTTTTCATTTCATATTTTGGAGAAAACAAACGGTTGCGTATATTGATAGGTACTTTATCCGCTTATGGCAAAATATAGGTGAAGAAATATAAGTATTTCCTGCATGTGGAAATATCTGAAAAGAATTTTCAAAGTCCTATTAACATTAAATGCATACGAAAAGAGTATGGATGATGCTTTATAACATGAACAACTTGCTATAACTATTCGCAATACGACTAACTTATATTTAACGCCTCTTTACACATTTACCACCAACATGACGTATACAGACATCAACTAAACAAAGAATTTTGAACCTTATTGCATTAAGCATAAGGCAGATATATATTTTAAAAATGAATAATTTACCTTGGTGCAGTCATAGTATTGAACGTAAAACTTATGTGAAGCATACTTGAAAAGTTTTATGGGGCTTAAAGTTTCCATTTAAGAAACTGCAAAGTGAAATTTCATATAAAAAGGTATATTTTCTTGTGTAAGAATATTAATATCAAAGTATAATGCTAGTGCCATTTCGATCTATTCTCTTGTATAGGACGTAGGCTATGTAACGAATATAGACAGTAATAATGATGCCTGTAATTTACATTCTGCTAATTAACTTGTTTATAGTTAGCAAAGATATGTTATTTTTCTTTTATATAAATACTTGCCCGTAATGACTCCAAGCTACCCTGTGAAAAGTATAAGTGGAGTCCAAGAGGGTAATCATCCTCATTACGAATACAAACAACGCAGTATGGTGATCCACACTAGAGCGACCTAATAAGATGATATTTTACTCCAAGCTTAATTTTTTTCAGGGTCCGGTGGAAAGGAAAGGATTTTGTATTCGAACTAACAATATGCCACCCATAAGGTTAACCTCACTTGGGCTTGACTGATATTTTTGCTTGTAATATTCTTTTCACGTGTGTATAAAATGAGATGTCGTGTGCAATCAGAAATACATAGTAATTGTATAGTAGGAACTTTACTCTAGAACTTTCTAATTCTAGACTAGACTCATTATCTTCTTAGAAGCCTCAGAAGCTCAAATGACAGTAACAATCATGATACGCAAATAGAGTAGGGAGCTATTCAGCATAAGTGGCCCCGCTAGACCTCGTGAGGTGATTTTGAACTTTTATGTGTATTGGCTGACTATTATTAAAATATGTAACAAACAAAACTTAATAATAATTATAATTTGTTGAAATATAACGATAAATCACTTAAAAAGTATTTTACAAACGGGTTTCAAAAGTATTGGAACTTATTGTTGATACCTTTGATGATGCAATAAGGCGAAAGCAGTCAGGTGTAAACATAATTAAACAAAATAGTGGAATAAGTACAAGCGAATTAAATTCTAGAAAGTCTTATTCCATTTTAAGTTTCCTACTTTGTAGAAATTATACATTGGTTTAGATATCGTTCGTCCAGAACAAATAGTGGCGGCACAGCGGCCGATTCCCACAGGCTGCGCCGGCGCACATTTATGTATCTCGTACGGAGACGCGTGTGCGCATTCGATTGTAGTACTAGATATCTATAAGATATGGATTGTAGTTTTTTTTAAATTCAGCATTTAAGTGTACCGACTACGAGTTATAAAGATCTCGTCGAGAACCTGTTGGACAAAGCGTGATTTGAGGTGTTGTATATTAATGCATTCGGTAACTTTGTTTGTCACTTTTACTTTTAACTGGTGGAAAACACAAATTTGTTGTCCTTTCAATATCTAGAAGTTATGCGATTGTATTATAAGTAGTTAGTATATAGATGCTAACGGAGTGATACTTGTGCATCAGTGCCTTCAGGAACCGTAACACACGTCATCCAGGCATCTAGGCACGACTATAAAAAATGAAACTACTACTTATCATCATAATATTAGCAATGAATCGTTCAATCTAAGAATCTTAATAGAATGCTTTATCCAATCAAGTACTTAATTATTGTATTGACAAAAGGAATGCTACCATATTTAATCATCTACTATCGCCTATCTGGTATACTTAAGTGTAATATAACACCATGAGGGATGTAAGAAGACATCCCATAAACACCCTAGGTAATCCACAATTAATACGGCAGTGTTCCCGTACCTTCTAACCGTTCCTAAATCAGTATCGATCTACAATAGATCCCTCTTGCGGCCGCCGGCGCACGACCGTGCGCACGATTCAGATTAATCTATCGAAAATCGTTTTACAACATATTATTTATAGAGCGCATGCGCCGGCAATGATCATCAGTCCGTGTGCGTAGTGATGCGCTGTGACGCATTGCCCGCGCACCGGCCAATTGTCGATGCGGAAATATCGACTAGACGTTATCGATATCATTGATCATATCTATATGTGAGTGGAGAGTGCTCGTTTGAGTTCCGAATTATGCAAAGTCATGTTACGTATGCGAAATTCTTAATTAGGATAGCATTGGTATTCGTGTACATATACACGTTCGTCGATAACACGTCACATCTGAAATGTTTTGGTTAACATTTCATCAAATTTTTAAGCGTTTAAGAAATTAGTGACCCACATTTGTTTATTAGTTTGCTTTTTATTGAAAAATCCTCAACGCAACACAAAGTTTGTTAAGAACACTGTTGAATTTTTTTCGAAACAATTAAAACATTTATGTCATTGGTCTAAGCTATATCGATCAAGTCCCAAAGGACAAAAGAAATGTCAAAGGTTAAGTATCATGGCTTGGCAGACTTCTTTACTGTATTTATCAGTATGCAGCAGGTTGGTTTATGAGTTAATACTCTTTTCTAAAGTATATCTGTAATTGTTAGGAAAAAGAGACGGTGAAATGAGTTAGTTATCTATTTAAGGTAAATATAACTTTATTATTACACTAATTAAATACATTTTAACTAGACAGTTGTAAAATTTTATGTATTCAACATAAAACATTTTACAGCTTATATATTTCTTCAAACGTTCATTATGTCACATTTACCGTTAATCTGAGATTAAAATTCAAAAACCATTAAAAATTAACACCATCAAATCACGGGCTTTACTGTCAAAATCGGACGGTACCAAGTTATACTTCATAACTCGTAAAAGTGAAGTGATGTCGTAAAAATAAAACCGAAAGCATTCTAACTGGAGTCAACAATTAACCCCGGCTGTAATGAAACTTCTGAACTAGCGCCGGCTACGACGTAGAATCGCGGAGCCTATTTTAAAGACATTGAATATTTAAGAGAGCTAATTGAAATGAGCGAGACAGTTTGGAGTGTCGCCAGGATAATTACCTAGCTCCTAAGATGAGATTTAACGTGCCACGCTTAAATGGTTGGGATCTTTTTTTTTAGAAAGTTTATTCCAGGATTATATTTTAATGAGAGAATTGCTATCATTATAAATTAAAATGGTTGATTTTGATATGATTTGATAAATCTTTTGCATGATACTAATTATTTTGAAACTAATGTCATTATCATAATGTAATTATAATAGACATTATAAGTCATGCTCTTTTACCGGCGGCGTTACACCTTTACGTGATACCAACTTACGAGACGATTTAAAGAATCGCGATCGTTACTGGCATGGAACATGAGTAAGCTGTGTGTGTGGGACACAACTTGCGTCATCACATCTTCCAAGTACAGTACATTAGGCCGGTGCAGCTGCATCTGCGGAAATCCTCAAACGGCATAAATACTAAAAATTTGTGATTGGAATGAACTATTTGCCGTTGAGCACCAGGTTCATGGGGTTCAAGGGCTCGTGCCATATTCAAATAAGTAGCTAAGCAACTGATCGACGCTTCAAGTGACCATATGACCTTTTCCTAGCACAGATGATTTTCATTGCTGTTCAATGCGGCAATGCTGCTAGTCTTTTGAGAACGCTACTAGTAGGCAATGATGTAGAGGATTTTTTGACGTTTGTATGTGAATATTGTAAACAATGTAATTTTTTTCTACCATTTTAATTTTAAATAAAATTTATGGGTGTTACATGTAATACATGTCATATTATATTTATGTAATATAATTTTAAAATATTACCGTATACATACGGTACTAGTAGTACAAACATTATTGCCCAAAACAAAACAGTTGAAGTGTTAAACATCCAAACATACACTCACGTATTTTTTTTCTTGTCTTTAAAGTTTTAATATCACAGATACTTACAAATACATGAAAGAAATTCTAAATATACTTCACAGATTCTCTTTTTTAATATGCATGTATAATACATACAAACTTTTCTCTTGAATCACTCTTTCAATAAGTAAAAACTGTAATATAAGTGTTCTAACCAAAAAGCGACTCCGTTTCACACTATGTAACGCTATTTACGTATTTATGCTATCATGTTTTATCGATATCGATAACCTCCCCGCCTTCACCTGTGTGATGTCGAAGGTTGTCGATTCGTGCCGTCCGTGTGCGACCTCTCTTCCGGTGTCCAACACTGAGACGCTAATGGACGCTTATTTGTACGTGAATTCACATTCAACCGATTACCTTGTTTGCTTACAAATTGCAAGAGTACAATTATTCTGATTCCGTAGGGATAAAACCGCATACGTTTGTTGAACAGAATGCTGTTATTTTCGACCTTTTGTGTTATTTTTCATTGTGGAATATCCGATGTATACTGGGGTGGGAAAGTCATCATTTTTGAATATATTATTTTTTTTATTTTTCAGTAAACTATTTTTTTGTTTTTACTCTTAGAATTACTTACGTAGACTATTCAAAGGCGATTCTTTACTCAAAATGTTTATGTTGTATGTGTATACTTAACACTGTTACGAGTAATATATAAATATATATCGCTCGTAATAGTACATTAAAAACTCAACTTGTTAACTTTAAGACAATTAGGCCCTAGTGCTGATTTTTTATACTTCTTCGCATATTTATAATCTTTAAATAAATGAGTAAAAAATAAAAGTCGCTACTGTATCACAGGTAAAGTAAACGAATGAAGTGTTTTCTACGCTAGCAGGGATAATATTTATTCTCTTTGATTATTCAGAATTGAAGATCAATACCATAAAATACAATTAATAGTAAAAGCCACACGCACAAAAATGTTGCGATTTTTTGAACATGTCAGTTCTTACAAAACATATAAGTTAATCATCCAATATCTTAGAAGTTCACGCCAAGCCCAAAGTTTGAGTATATAATCTAATACTAAGCAACGATACCTGAAGTCCACAACACCGTCATATCGACGTTTAAACATAGATCCCGCTTTATCGCAAAGATAAATCCATGTTTACGAGTATATACATTAAATTCTCATAACTTGTGTTGCAACAGCAACTCTGGCAACACGGTATAAATCTTTCCCAAGTACAACTTATTCTCGATCCCCTTTCAAGTCGATACGGACATTCAAACATACAAATCGAGTGTAAGGCCATAATTGTTAATTTCAAGCAAAATGCCCGCAATAGCTTTCAAGTCGAACTAACTAACGATCCTATTGCTAGATGCCTATCGGGTTTCTGGGCATAGTACCAGGAAGGTTGCACCTTATACTTAAACGTCGATTATCATCGGTTGCCAGAAATTACAAGTAATTTATTAGATACGACATGAAAAAGTTCTGAACATTGTCTTTTCACGAAACAGCGGTCATAATACTCTTGTAAGATTTATATTGAAAGTAATAGTAAATATATAAGTCCATTATCATTTTACAAACAACATTATTTGCTTCTTTTTAGAATCATTAATCATCTCAATGTGTAAATTTTTCCCACTTGGTTATTGTAGACCATCATCATATAAAACAACATAGCTCTCAGCATCGGTTGCTCTAATCAGAATATACAACCATTATATATTTACACACGTTAGTGAGTTTTATAAAACTCCTACGTTTCCCATAGGCATTATTACATTTAACATAACTTCTTATTTTCTTACACAATCAAATCTTATCTGTAGTTCAAATTTTGTAAATATCATTGATATACATGCACAAATTTGCTACATTAAAAGACCGGCAACGCACTTGGGTCGCCTCTGGTGTTGCGGGTGTCCCTGCACGGCGGCAATCGCTTATCATTAGGCGATACGTAACTAAATTACTTTAACTTTTACCCAGTCAACTTCAACTGTAATTAAATTAAATACAGCCTTTAGAAATAGCTCGCAATTTCCACAAAAGCTCTTTTAGAAATCTGAATACTAAATCGTTACCATAAAATTTAAATACGGAACATAGTGCAACTGACCTCGAAGAATGTGAGTACATAATGCATGCGTGCACGCCGCGACGCGCACAGATCGATGGATCGTATCGATGCTCACAAAGGATCGAGTCGTGATCTCGATTGCGTTACGTTTGAAAGTTTCGCTGTTTATGTAAACCCTAGTTTTATTTTATTGCGTGAGGCATACGCTGTGATATTGTTGGACGTTTTTGTGACCGTGTGGGGTCCACCAACCAAGTTGTCTTAATTGTAAGCCAATCGTAAACTTAAACTTGGAATTCGAATTTTAAAATAACTTTATGTCATAAAAATGTTTTTTTTTTAAATGTAGGATTAATTGACATTTTCATAGCTGGACTCAGATTTTATGAAGAATATTAACCTACAAAAGCACTTACTATAAATATGTTTTAAAATATAATTTTTATACTTAAATAAGCATCAAGTATGTAAGTATTTACTTTTTATTTTTTTTTAGTTTTCGAAAATCAAAATTGAAATATCTCAAAAGCATTTCTTTATTGAAACTGTATTAGACTTCGTAAATTATAAAGATTCATATAGGTGTACTGTACTTTGTATAAAAATAACCCTAGAAACGAGGCGCTCATAGCCCAGTTGCACTCGGTGATTAGAAACAATCAGCGAGGGCAAACAACGACGGCGCGGTCAGTACCTGGATGGGTGACCGCTGGTGGCATGTTACCATGAGCGTCTCCGTGATTCGGAGGTCACGTTAAGCAGTCGGTCCCGGTTGTTATCATAGGATAACAGTCGTAAAGCTTAGTTGGAGGCCTTCGGGCGGCTTAAAAACATCCAACGGTAAGATTACGTAGCCACAACGTTGTCTTGCCAGTCCCCAACCCGCACTTGGCCAGCGTGGGGACGTATGGCCTTAACCCTCTCCTGAGAGGAGACCCGAGCCCAGCAGTGGGACATTATGGGTTGATGATGAACCCTAGAAACATTTAAAGCGTTTTCTTATTTCTTTCTCCAATTGTTCACATTTGCAATTATTTTTTTGTCTACTTCCGTGTAACTCAGAAACGTCAATTAAAAATACCAGCGGTTTAAATTTCCATAGGTTTTGATGATTTTGACTAACGGGTTCAACTCACGTAACTTAATTGACAACAGTTTTTAAAGTTCAATATATAAGTTGAGTCAATTTCTTCTCGACTAAGAGAAAACCTTATAATATTATTCCTTTTTGTTGATAGGAACTGTAATTAGCTCTTGGACTTTTGGTAAGCGATCATGACAAATAAAAAGTATAAGATTTGATTATAAACATTTAGGTTAAAGTTGCTGCATCATGCGTGTTAGCATTAAGTTCGAGATCGAAACAAAACAAGAAACAGACTGCTGTAAGACCAAATTCATCAGCTTGGGAACTGATCTATGAAAATCTGTATCCGTGACGGACCCACTCGAGTGTGAACAGTGTGTTAAATGTAAAGAACCCTAAAAAAGTCAAGTTTTGACATCATTTCACGTCGATCAAGCGAGCCGATGAATAACTCGGTCCAAGTAAAGAAAAAAAACTTACGTTCTGAATGCGACTCATTTTATGAATGAAATAAGATTTTTTTTCTTGCGGAACGTGGAACAAATACGTGCTTTCCTTTCTCGGCCGTCTGAGGCGACGTGCATTCATTTTCGATTACTTTTTTAATTCCATTTTGATCTATCACACTTTTACTAACATTCCAAAGTAAACCCTATGACTGCAAGAATTTGGTTTGAAATATCGAATGTAGTAAATTTTATAACCGCATATCGTAGGTTTCTTTGAGAAGTAAGTCCGTCGCAGCAACTGCTTCAATGTAACGCTCGGTACACAGATGCGGTCTGAGTAACGAGATTTCATTTGTAGCAAAAGATTTATTAGTGGGATTAAAGATTATGTGGGATATCGAAGTCAAAGTTGTATATATTAGTTTTAAATGAAAACTTTACATTTATTTACATGAAATAGAAATGGAGAGACGTAATTGTAATTAAATTTACTATGTTCTATACTAATAGTATAAAACAGATTTTCATAAAATACTGCTTTTGCGTTTATTTACGTTATATAAAGAACCTACAGGCAAAATTTCAGGGTTCTATGTACAGCTGTTTGGGCTGTGCATTGATTTCTGTGTATCTTAGTCAGTCAGTAACATTCCTCGTCATATAGATTTCATATGATATTACTTAAGTTAATTAAACTTATTAACAGCCAATAAGCAAAATTTTGTTTGACCAATAGATTTATTTTTGTAGGATTTGTGGAGGAACGGATGTCATGTTAATGCAACATAAAAGGAGGTTCCTCCGACGAAATAAAGTGATCCAGCCTGATGTGCCGCAATCCAACGGTTGACGAATATCGCGATACAGGATTAAGATTTACTCCATAGTTCGGTGTAAATCGCTGTTATATAAATTCTGCTGGGCTTTATGTTCAGGTCGCCACAGATTTATAAATTAATTGGGAAGGTATTTATATTGAAATCTTGGTTAAGTCAACCAAAGCACGGCTTTCTGAATAAGGATGAATAAATTTATCATAAGTTCTAACAAATAAATAGGGATTCTCGCTAACTGGGTGATCAGTTATCACCCAGTTAGTGAGAATCCTTATTATTTACTCGTATTTATCTAAACTATTCTTAAAATTATCAGCTGACCCAGCGAACATCGTAACGCCATATTCATTATCGTGAATTTTTTTTGCATTACCGATAAACTTATTTTAGTAAGGCCGTGTTAACTTCCCGAAGGGTTGCAGTGTATACGACTAAGCTGTTTAGAAAAATTAATACCTCCTGTTTCTTTTGTCTAGACAATGACAAACACATAAAATAATATTATCCAATTTGGTGCAATCAATCGAAAGCTATGCGCGTACATACATTTTTGTGATTCATTTTTACTCCAATAGACATAATGTATATTTTAGAATATATTATATAACTACAAAAGCTGCCATATTTAATGAATATCACCAGACCCATTTGCTCAAGTAAACATTCTTTACTCCCATTGAAATAAAAACTAAACAGCCAGTAAGCTGCATACACCGAGATTGAAGGCACGGGGCGGCAAAAAAGTATCAGTGCTCGTGGGAAGTCAATTACACGATTAGTGGCATTCTATAGAGTGGTCAGTGAGACCGGGGAGTACGATAATATGGGTATATTAGAGTTAGCGACTTTTTAAATTTATTTTTAATTTTGGAAGGTGTGCAAACATCAATCTGTCCACTAAACCTCTATTTAGAATGTAATAAAAATACATGTTTATTTTCATGTTTTTTTAGGGGATAGCGGGTAAACGAGTAGATGTAAATCTGATGGTGAGCGATTACAGCCGCCCGTTATAGGGGGGAGGGGTTGGGGTATGGGCCTCGGTTATCCTCACTCACTCAGTGGAACACAGATTTTTATACTGATTTCCTGTGAGCCCGTGGACGGTCGAGCCAACCCATTCATCCCGAAGCGTTCCTCTCTCACGGTAAACATATAAAGATATTAATATAATTTGTAGAACACGTTTATATAATAAATGGAGTATATATATTACGAACTTCAGAGTGCAAAACTATTTTATACAACTTTATTTTTAAGTGTTTTCCATATCAAAAGCCGAAATCTTTAAAAAAGAAGTAAGAAAAGAAATTAATTAGATTTTTTAATAAACTTGCATACTTCGTTATGAAAAATTATCTACACGAGTGCATACGGGAAATAACGTAATCAAACAATACATTATGAAGTGCTAATGTGCGATCTGGTAGAAATACCAGGAGTGCGTGTCCTCATTATTTCCCATATGTAGGTAGCTAATTACCTATACATAAGTAAACTGAGAGTTAAAAAGTTTATTCATACTTTTTCCTTGAATTTTTTACACAGCCTTCTATTTATCTAGACGTTCTTATACCATCTTTAAAAATAATTTTAAATATAAACTTTATATTTTAACTTTCGAATATAGTCAATGAATGAATCGTTCAATTGTACCTATCAAAAAGTATTGTGACAAAAATCTGTTTTCTACATACACAATGCATGCAGTACATTGGTTCCATCAGCGCAAGTTAATAGCTCTTTTATACCTTTCGTTATTTTGTTGCATAAAATGTATTGTATGAGTTCTTTGTAAAAGCAATGAATTAGAAAATACTGTTATATAGTATCAGAATGATTTGTGATTTGTTTGTGGTTTCAATCTTTGACAAAATCATCATTCCTAAGAAATATTAGGATCCTGACTGACTGAGGCATCACCATCACCAATATTTAATAGTCCACTGCTGGGTATAAGCTTCTGCTTTAAAGAAGGTCTCATCGTCTATACCACGTTGGCCAGGCTGATTGTCTCTTAGCAGTGCTTTCGTTTGCTCCCTCTATCGGCTCTTATGATAGCTACATAATGAATGAGGTGTTGACACTTTGTATACGTGGTCCATCATCTCACTGTGTATCGATCGCGAACTGTTCCCGGAACGCTTGCACTAACTGAGGCGACATACATATTACATAAAAAATAATTACTCATAAAGACAGCCGATAGAAGTGAAAACTTATAACTTAGAATGTTATTAACTATAAGTATATTAGAAATTTCGTGATGATTTACATCATCATATCGGTGACGCGGTGACGCGAACTCATAAGATTTTTCCCAGCCAGAAAGTGCTCAATGCGGCCAAAGAAGTTTGTGATGTCAGCATGTCGGTGACGGTGAATTAATAATTTAGATGCTAGTCACAATACACGTACTAGCGTTTCTTTAAGTACAGTCATGTGCTTTCGACTAATATGAATTATATTGGTCATGTACCAAAGCTTCTTCGCATCTTTTGTACTATTATTTTCATGCAAAATAAATATTTTCCTTTCTTAAATTCTGATCAGCTTAGAAATTGATTATCAACTCTTGAACAAAACATTCGAAAAAGGTTGGTCGAGTAGTAAAAGTTTCTAATACTAAAATTTCAAATCTTACTAAAAGCTAGTGAACAAGGAGGCTTTTAATTTTAAACAAGAAGATTTTTAACCGTCTATACACTACAGTAATATAAAAAAACTAGAATGATTGCTCTCGAACTTTCGACAAATTACTGTTTTGTGATGCGCTATTTACCGTACCGTAAATTCTAGGTACATAGTTATTTATCTTCCGTTTCATTTTCATTTATAGATTTTTGCTACAAGCGTTATTCGATACACTTCACATTTATAATAGTAACACATTTTTATTAGAAGCAAATAAATAGTTGTCATTAGAAGGAACTCTCCGATGTAGGACCCGTAGTGCTTAATTTTACTAGAATCATCAAGGTGAGGTGAATCTCTTCCATCAAAGCTCATCTTATTATAAGGGGGATATGAATTGGGTAAGACCCATTAAGGACGATTGGCTCTAGAGGCACCACAGGACATTCTCATACCCTCTGACGCTGGTGATCACTGGAACAAAAAGTTTTGTTGATCATCTGTGGCTGATTCGTATGGAGCCAACGCCTGAGTGCCACTACTACGATGACCGGACCATGAACACGGAGCTCCACGTGTATGGCGGTGTGGGGGGATTCGAGTCGTGATCTCGTGGCAGCCATCGGAGTGGGGATTCTCTACCTGGATAACATGATTGCTGTCATTTGCTTACAAAGGTAATATCGTTTCAGGAGAGGCTTGGAACTTTCCCGGTCGGAAAGGCGCGGGAACGGACCTGGTAGCAGGAAGGAAACATCGGAGTTCCAGCACAGGACCTCGGGCCAACTACCGTTTGTGAATGTCAACGTGTGATCCTCGTGTGATGTCGTTGTACATCGGGGTTCCAGGGATTATCATAGGGGATATGAGTAGCAAAGATATTGATGACCATAGTGTTCTACAGTACTGTAGTTTTAAAGTAAAGAATCAATTGTTGGAATCCTTTGTTTACGAAAAAGTTTAGATATAGCGTTAAAATTAGCATCAATTATTTATGTTTACAGTCATTTAAGACTATAAACATGAATAATTAATAATTATGGTTAGCAAAACAATATAATAGTTTAAATACCATAACACATATAGCAGACAATGAATTTCGCTAATAGATGAGCACTCGTCATCTAAATGAACGAGTCAAATTCACACTTGTGATGTTTATTTTTATACAACGGGTACGATTAATCACCGACATTATGGCTCGCGATCGCGGCAGTCATTCAACTATAACACTTTCCGATCACCACACCGAATTCCCCTTCAAAATTTAACTAGAACATAGGCGTTTGTAATTATTGGAAGCAAAAAAAGTCGTGGCGACTGATTACTTTCACAAGGTATCACAATGGACCATGAAATGAGCTTCGGCGAGCCACCGCGTTACGCATCGTTCGTGTACACTTCAAGTGGTCCCCGAACAAGTGTCGATAAATACTTTTAAATTTGGACGAGTCTATCTATAGAATCTGTATTCATAGACTTTTTTTATTTGTCTTGCTAATGTTTAGAATGTTTTGTGATAGTCAACTTGTATTATTATATCGATATTTTAGTAACATTTTTATAAATTGTTATCTTATTAAATCAGATGTATACTATTGATACTATGATCATTATAAATTATTGTGCCATTAAAAAGGCGTATTCACTTTAATGACAGCGACATGACAGACCTTAAAAAAAAGAGCGTACTCCTTCTTAAAAACCCGACAACGGTACGGTATTGTTTACAATCAAACGATTCACCTACATGTTAGCCCCCTGTACCATAAAAATCAAAAAAGAATGTTTATAGTAAGCCACCTGAATTTACAAATCCTCCGCCTCATATATTTAAGTTGCAGTACTCTTAGGTTCCACAAAACCTAAATATTTCGAATATTTAGGTTTTGTGGAATAAAGAATATTAGTCAAAGTGACTAATATTCTTTAGAATATCTCTTAAGTTTTCAAATCGAAACTGTTTAACTGTAAAGCCCGCAAGTAACCTATACGCACTATACCTACCTAACTAACCTACACTGTATAAATGTAATATCACATCGGTTAAAAGGAAAATTGCTGATTCATTTTAAACCAGCCTAAAGGGACACTTTGACTGTGGAGCACAGTGAGTGAAACTGGCATAAGTGTACAACTGATTATATGTGAATGGCTCAATCAAGGCTCCGAGTTGCGCAAGTGTTACGTCGATATGTTTTGACGTGTCCAGGTCCAACCGTCGCCAGTTGTACCGGTAAATTGCTACAATTATATCGGTAACTATGTCAAGTAGTAAACGAGAGGAGAAGAGGGTTGAAAGGATTGTTTACTTGAAATAGAACCAGCTTTAGCGGTGACTTTCTGTTTTAATGTGTAATTCGATTAACAATGTGTGGTTTACACAATATCCCAAGACTTTTTTCTAGTTATCTAACGAGATTTAATTTGATTTTTCAATACTGAAATAAATTATATTCGCAAAAAAAAGAAAATTATTGGAATTGAAAAAAAAACTATTAAATGATATTTGTAAAGAAAAATGTTCCAAGATCTGTGATTTGTGATCTTTGAATTGGCCGATGGTCGGAATTAAGATAACTCTGACTTAATTTTTTATTGTTTTTATTATGTAGTATTTTTCATATTTTTATTATAAGATGAGATTAGTGAGACGCTTTTTCTCGTTCCGCTTTAAATGATTCGTAATACTGTACCTAGGTTCTGAACTTACAAACACTTCACACAAGTTTGATGTAATTTCTGCTACATTATCACTTCTGTTTAAAAACAGAAATAAATTTGCTCTGGAATATTGTTTCGTTTCACCCCAACCTCCTCATCAAGTAGCAAAATCCGCCCTAAGCCGCAACACATCAAGAGTATCATTACAAAAGTACAAGCCCATTATCTGATTATATATTATTGACAACACACGTTGGATAACTCGCTTTACCGTACGATTAACTAGATAGGAATGGATTGCTTTGGATGTGTAAAAGATTATATATCAAACCAATTTCAATGTTTTTACGAGACTGCGAAAGAAGAAGGGTTACGTTTTTTGAGTGTATGTATGTATGTGTATATCTTTGACATGCCCTAGAGAGAGAGTAATACTGGTTACATCAAAATAAAAAATAATTATAATGATAATTATACTCAAGACCTACCTTTTTACCCGTCTCAGCCAAAAGAGGAATTTTAGTTTTAGCAGTATATGTATATATGTTCTAACATAGCGCCTAAACTACTGAACCGAGTTTTTGTGTGTGACATAGACTATATAAATTATAACAAAGGAATAAATGAGCAGACTGATGATCAACAGTATTTAAAAATAAAATATTAATATAAATTGGACAAAATGCATCAAAGATTGGAATTTAAAAAAATAAAGAATGTAACTTTAAGTATGACAACTTTTTCTACTTGGCGTTCAATGTATGATACCGTTAAAATAGTTTTTCTACAGCCATGTATAATGTTGATGTTGATAAAAGTAATAATAATATCGCAATAAATAAATTTCTGCCCATTTCTGTTGGTAACGCTTCAAAATGATAACATACTTTATATGATATAAATTTAATAAAAATCTCTATCAATAACAAAAACTAAATTTCTTAAACCCAAGAGCTCTAAAAAAACAATACTACATTCAAAACGACCACAAAACAGACGCTTATTTTGTGATTTAATATTTATCATAAAACTATTATTTATATTCTTACATAAAGGAATATAATACTGTGATATAACGTGGAAAAAAGCTAATTCATAAAAAGAAAAACACCTAAATAATGACTCAATATAAATTTATTATCCGAACGAAAGAACTTAATCTCGAATTCGTCGCGAATTTTACAATCGATATTGTATTTCGATGAAAAAAAAACAAGAATCGTTATTGATAATCGCTCATTACAAAAGAGGGGTTTCACTTCCACGAGCGTCACGTCTCACGATCAATTGGAAATAATATTAACCAGGAATTAGATAAAACTAGATGCGACTCGCGTCAATCGCATCAAGATTAGAAGTAGCCGAAGCTATCTGTATTCCATCCGAAATCGTCTGTATCCTTTACCCTAGCTGTCTCACTCTGTTCGTTTTACTTTCATCTAATTCTCAATTCTTCTTTATTATTTTCTATGACATCAGGTCTATGACAAAATATTTTTTTTAAATATTTTAGCTCAATTATATATGTTAGTTATAGTTTTGAAGGATAGCCTATCCTCAAGAATATAAGTTCAATAAAAAAAATCAGAAGTAGTAAAAAGTGTTATTAACACTGAAACTAAAGATACCGCTGCCGGCGAGCTACTCAAAAGTAAATCAGATCCGGAAGTTTCAGTTAACAAGATAAATACTTTCTTGGCAAGTATTGGCCATGATCCAGCCGTTAAACATATTAACTTTCCCCTAACCTCAAATACATCTAGACAGGAAACTTGCCCACTAAATTCATTTGTATTGTTATCTACGGTTGAACACGAGGTAGAAAGCATTTCATTTTGATGGTATTTCCGTTTAGTTGATACAAAGATGTTCTCAAACTTTAGTTCCTCCGATAACCCAAATATGTAACATTGCAATAGAGACAGGTGTTTTCGCCAACAGTTTTTAAAAAGGTTATCCCATCTACAAGACAGAAACAGTGTCAACAACTATCGACCTATTTCGTCGTCTTGTTTACTCTATCGAAAATCTAATATTGTTTTTAATTTGAGCCTAATGAACGTTTTAACAAATCAATCAATATTTTTTTATGTTTAGCAGGCAACTAGTTTGGATTTAGAAACGCAAAATCTACAGAGAATGCTGTTGCATCCCTTACAGACAATCTAACAGCCAAGCTGGATGATAAACAGTGGTGTATTGGTATTTTTCTTGGCCTTGTCAAAGCATTTGACACTGTCTCGGTTCCCAAACTAATATCGATAGGAATGAAATGGGTGTTCGAGGACATTACCTGAATTTTTTATAAAAGTTATCTCAGTGATAGCACTCAGTGTGTCAAGATGGGTTCAATAACTAGTAAGTGTACTTCCCTTAGCGACAGCGTTTTTCAAGGCACAATTATTGGCCCAGTACTCTTTTTAATCTACATTAACTCACTCTGCAACCTATTGTGTCATCTATACATGAACCAATGATACAGCCCTTCTTATCCACGCTCTGTCTGGTGTGAGACGTTCTCTTTTGCTAAAACTGCTTTAAAGAATATTATGGTATAGCTCTCAAGCGATCACCAAACTCTTAACTTGAATAAAACTATGCATCTGGTCGTTACATCCAGCTCTAGTACGCAACATAATTCGGAAACATTTGTACTGAATCGTGTAACTGTCCATCACTAGTTAGAACCGATTGATTGCGTTAAACAATTCGGCATTATAACTGTCAACCGTTGTTTGGACATATACATAGTTTAACGTCGCGTTTTCGCAAGCTCATATGTGTGTTCAAAAAACTTCGCCACTCAGCTGGATTTGCTGATCTTAATTTGGTTTATTGCTTACTCTGCCAGATTATTATGGCACACTGTATATCTGTTTAAGGAGATGCTGCTAAAACAATCTTACTGCCGCTTGAAAGGGTACAAAGAGTAGTACTAAACGAGTGTAAACTCCTCACTGTTCATAAAATTTTTGTGCCCCAAACAGCATTACAAAAACACAGTACCTTACATATAATCCGGAAAACTAGAACACATGTGTCTAGAGCTTGCCCGAATGTCACTTTTAGAAGGGCACTTGCAAAGCGCCATTTTCGAGTTATAGCAGGATATCTTTACAGCACCCTTAACAAGTACTGCCGTATTTATAATATCTGTGTACCTCTATATTTTATGTTTCATTTGACTTTGTGCCGAAATCCAATTTATACACCCAAGTCTTGCCCAGATTTCTCGTGAGAGTCAGGTATATGTCATGTAAAACAGTTGAATGTTTATAATAATAATAATAATATCTTTATTTATTCAGACAAGATCCAAAGTGTTAATATGTAATTTCTCTTAATCTATGTTAGTACCTTACAATTTAATTTAGTAACATTTTCAGAAAACTGTTCATAATGTGCGAATCACATTTATCGGCTATGACCCTCAGGATGCCATTACTGCTGTCCCGCACTCTCCTCAACAAGGAGGCATTTCGCTTACGTAGTATATCGTGGAAGCTATCCACTCTCGCTACCATAAACAGCACTACAGTAACGAGACAACTTTAATAGGATCCTGAAGGCACTGTTATACTGAACACGTAATGTGTTCAGAGACTTCTGGGTATAGTTGACCCAGATACTGCTCGTTTAGAAGGTTTGGCAGTATGATTTAAATAGTGTTATTTTGACTTAATCACTACAGCGGGCAAACCTGCGGGCCAATATATTACCCTTACTCGCTAATGCCTTCCGTTCCCGATCAATATCCTTCTGATCATCAAGATCTACCATAAGATAGTGTCCAAGATATTTAAATTCATAAACCCGTTTTAGTTTTATTTCATTTTAGAGGGAGCACTCTTGATGGACAACTACCGCATAAACTAAAGACTATATAAACTTTTCTGGCTATTATAATTCAGACCATGTCTACTCCCATATCTTTCGCAAATAACCAGTAGCCTCCGCAATGCACCGACAATCGGACTCAGCAACACCATGTCGTCTGTATAACTAAAATCGTTCATGCGGACATTGTCAACAAAGCAAGCTATTTGGGTGCTGCTAAGTTCATCTATCAATTCATTCACATAAAGATTAAATAATCTTGGAGAACTTAACCCTCCTTGTCTCACTCCACATTCCAAGCGGTACGTGTCAGAATAGCCATAAGCTCATCTGACACAGTTTGTCTGATTTGCATAGCAGAACTGAAACAAATTTTAAGCCTTCTATTTTGTTTTTCTTGTTTTTCTCTGCTTTTGCCACAGAATTTCGTATGAAATTTAGGCAAAATCCTTCGATAAGTCCTGAAAACATGCATACACAGGTGTACTTCTTTCAGTATAGTATTGCACAGTGTGCTTGAGACTGAGTATTGCACTTTCCGTAGAGAGTCCTGGACAAAAACCAAACTGAGCATCATGTATCTTCAGATGTTTAGCAAGTTACGAGTCAAGCAAACTGTCCCGCACCTTGGCTGTCACTGTAGCCAGAGATATAGGCCTGTAGTTGCTTTATTGAGATAAATCACCTGTTTTGTTCTTAATGATGTGTACAACAATCGTTCACATAAGTTTTGCAGGCAGGTATGTATGATTTAGGCACAGGGAAAAAAACATTGCCAGCGCTGGTGCTAGATGAGCACCAGCCAATTTTAAATGCTCAATACTCCCAGTCGTGCCCAGGCAACTTTCCTCTTGACATGTCACATATAATTAGTGGTATTTGTAATATCTATTGAATATGTAAGTATTGTTGAACATAATAGCTTTTTTGATTTTGTTATTTAAATTATCTTTTCAAAAATGGTTGCTTTAACACCCTCAAGTAGGCACTTCCATTGAAACTGAACCGATATTAAGAATCCAATACTCAAAGTCGTGGTCCGACTACCGTTTTGTTATTGTTCAATATGTTTTCCAATAATCCAGTTATAGATTACTGCTAGAAAGGCTCGTTTCGCACGGTTACGTAGAAAGCTAGTGCGTGCACGCCCTTAAATCATTCAATGATATCTCGCGTTCAATGCAATCAATTTTGACATTAATTTATTCTGAAATGGTAGCAAACAGTAACATTGCTACTGTGATATAATGGCAGAAAAGTTCTTCTGCGATCAATATGCAACGCTATCAACTACAGTTATCATATTTTTTTAGACTATGGAGAAAACAAAAGGTAGTAGTAGCTTTAAAAGTTTTGGCAGTCGATATATATTTGTATGTTCCACTGTATTGCCTAAAGTACTGAACGGAATCTTAAATTTTCAATTAATCAAAAGTAGATATGTCAAATTAAATTTTTTAAAGTTTTTATTAATTAATCCATACTAATACTATAAATGCGGAAGTAACACTGTCCGTTTGTGTCGCTTTCACGGCTAAATCACTGCTCAGATTTTAATGAAATGTTGCATGGGTATACTTTCATTCTTGAAGGACATGAGTTAGTTTCTACAGCGATAAATAATATACCTTAGGTCAAAGTTAGTATATGTAGTTATAATTATTTCAAAATAAGAGCAAAATTTACTGTTTTATATTAAATAATACTTAATACTGTAATTCCTGCTCATGTCATTTTATCAGGCTTTGTGAATAAGCCGAGTTAATACATTCATTTTCAAGCAAAATAAAAACTATCAAACGATACACCTTTATCTGCAAAATTTGCATCAAATGTTTTCATTTACATAAAAAATGTCCATGTAATCAATTATACACTAAAAACTGTGTTTAGCAAGGGGTATTTAAACAATAGATACGGAACGGGATTTAAGCATGGCTTATTAAGTATGATGCATACCCTAGATTTTGTATTAAAAATAATTAAAATCGTAGAAATCATCTCTGCGTTTATCGAAAATAGACGAACTGCTTAAAAATCAAATTAAGACGGTTCTGTTCATTCTAAGGTACCTTAGTTCAGATTTAAGAACCCTTATAGTTTTGTGGAGGTACGGGCCACATATTCCTCCAACACAAAGGGAGGATCCTCCGACGAGGCGAGGTGATCATGCCTGGCGGGCCACTGCCTAACGGTTGACGTTGGGAAGTTGTATATATGTTAATCGGCGCGAGAACTTCTATTGCGCGATGCAGGATTGATAGCTTCTTCTTGCACTAAGTTACTCCGTAGTTCAGTGTATCTTTGGTTTATGGCGCTGTCATACATTTTATGTTGCTGCACTGTATGTGGAAGTCGTCCTCAACGATTATTGGTAGAAAGATAGAACTTTACATGGATATATGTATTTACTAAGTCGACAAAATACTAAAACAAAATTATGAAAAAAAAATTTTGGAGTACATGTAAAAGGTAACTCCCATATTTGGAACATAAATCCTGTGTCGTGTCCCCCACGACACAGGATTACTCTGATGTTTGTTTGTATACTCTCGTATACAAACAAACATCAGACGGACTCAAAGAACACCCAGACATAGTGTTGTACCATACAGGATTCAAACCCACAATACTTGTCGCAGCAGAAAGCGGCGTGGCGACCGCTTAAACTACTAGTCCAGTCGTGCAGTCAAATATAATGTAAACGTTCCAATATTCACACCACGAGGTTCTAAACAGAAGATGAATCAGCCTCACTGGTGTTAAATTCTTCTTTTGTACTGTATTTCGCTATATCGTACAAGTTTACAAGAATCCTAACATCACACATACTATACATCTTGTTCAATATGAAATCGTCTATACTAATACGTAAGACAGCATATAGACGTAATCGTAGATCATAACACATGCTACTGCCAAACATCTCATTACTGTCGCGAGATACCGCAATAGTATTGCAACTGCGGGTTATTCCGTACTACTCTTATCCGAAAATATTTTCAATAATTAATATTGGTATAAAATGAACATATCGTTATATTTTAGTGTAGTTTATACCGGTTACAAAACTTACGGAGTTGTTGTAGACGTGTACCTCTATATTTTCTGTTCCATTTGACTTTATGTCGAAGTTCGATTTAGACACCAAAGTCATGTGCGGATTTCTCTGTGATCTCCGGCGCCCGAGTTGTCTGCGGTACCTGCCCCGTTCCCGGGTTTGGTGGACCGGGAGAGTTCTAGACCTCTCCTGGTCCCGCTCCGCCTCTCCTTGGCAAGCCTAATTTGCTCGCAGAAGGCAACGGTGGAGTTCCACGCGCTCTCGCTCCGCAACATGGCCGCAATCATGTTACTGAGCGAGAGAACCCCCACCTCTTGCCCTGAGTAACGAACACATAAAAAAAAAGAATCATCCAATTCGGTGTAGGCGTTCGATATTTATGCGCGTACATACATTTCGCTGATATATTTTCATTTTTAAAGAAGCAACAGGTGAGAATGTATTTTTTTTTGTTATTTTGGTAGTTACATTTTCACAACTTAGCTAGAATAATCGTTTCATGATTATCACAAAATTTTGTAAATTTATTGGAAATTTAAAAGTAACTCCATTTGTCTACGCATTCCCTTTCACCTCTAAACCATTGCACCGATTACAATGAAGCTGGCCTGAAAATTCTTTGATTCTTGAGGGAGGATTCACCGCAACAACCGAGATTAATATTATTTCTTCAAGATGACAAATATAAATGTGATGAATAAATAAAGACGATCACACATGTAACGCAGTTTTTGTTTCAACTTCAACTATCTGTGTTGCTTTAAATTACAACAAATTAATAAAATCTATTAATAACAAAATTCCAGTCCATAAAATTACTAGCATTTATAAAGCATACTACTGTAATAAACCTAAGATTAATCTTTTCATTTCACAGATTATAACTAATGTGGTTATTTTCGTACACAAATGAATTTGTATACTGTTTTTCTGTTCTAATAAAATTTATATTTATTATTTATTTATTTATTTTATAAACAGGCAGTAGCCCCTTACATGTACCTAATGTTGTTCCTAGTACCCTAATGCATTAGTTCTAAATGTAATATTGCCTGCAGTGATTAGGAAGTGACAGATAAAAGTAATTTATGTTTGCTAAGTTACCGCATCACCAATATGCTATTTTAATAATATGTGTGTATTTAGATAATGTCTAGTTTTAGTTCATATTGACATTCAAAACTTCATTTAACAGATCAAAACTAATTTTTGGTAATTTTAAGTTCAATTTAGAGAGTTTCCGAAAATGAAATTAACAACTCTATGGATATTTTTGTATGAGATTAATAAGCATTTAAAGTAAAGAGCATTATATTATTTATTAGGACATAACAATAACAACGTTTTAAAGCCGTTCAAAGATAAAGTCATATGTACCGCCTGTTCCTTTATAATTAAAATACTAGGTGTATATTTAAAATCATAAAATAATATTATAGAGTATAATACAATAGCCCTAATACCAAACACATTTGAAATACAACTAGAACAACCTTATCTTCATTTAATTTCATTGTATGTACCTACTTACTTAAATTTATTTAAAACATTATAAATTCTTCTCAAAATGATATATTATTTTTTATTATTATTATTATAATACTTGTTATAGTTGTAACAATTGAACTAAAGTCTATGTTAAATAAAATGAGTCCATTGAAACATGCGTCCATTGAAATTCAATCACACAAAACGAGTCGACTATTAGAATACATTGTTGTTGTTGTTGCATAAGTTGTACCTCTATTTTCCTATCAGATTGCATATCGCTGTAATCTAGATAAACATTACAGATCAAAGGACCAAAGCCAATTTCATATTGTGTTCTGCTCATCTTTGTCATCATCAAAAACCTTTAATAGTGGAATGCTGAATGACATCAACCTCTCATTAGATATATAATTTCGGTCACTATACCACGCTGGTATGATAGATCGGTATAGGGGTTATTTAAAGTTGATGCCAGCCGCGAGGAGGCGCCGTACGCGCGTGCCGTACGTCGCTTAAATTGAGAGTTTTACCATCAGACGTTGCCCGCTTCAATGCGGGCAGGCGCTGCGAGGATCTGGATGTCGCAAGAAAGCGGTTCCCGGATTCCTCCCGTCTCAGGCGCAGAGTTTTGTTTTAGTACTACTACTTGACTACACGGTTAGCCTAGTGGTTTCAATGGTTGCCATACCGCTTCCTACTGCGCCAAGTGTTGTGGGTTCAAATTCTACATGGGACAACACTTTGTATGATCCATAACTTGTTGTTCTAAGTCTGGGTGTACTTTGTGTCCGTTTCATATATGTTTATAAAGATCCCCGTGAAACAGGAATGTATATTCCTAATGCGGGAGTTCAAGAGATGCGGGAGAAAAAAAAATACGTTTAATTCCGACACACCGCCCCACCACAAACCCCGGTGGGGTAAAGGCCCGAGGGGGTTTCCACAGTTAAAAAAGGGGGGTTATTTTAAATTGCCCTTGTGGTTTCAGTTGCATGTTTCTAGGTTGTTTACTCCCTTAGTCGGCTCTTGTTACACCTACAAATGAATATCGGTGGCGACACTCCGTATACTTCATTTATCACCATACGGATATAAGTTCTATCCCTTTATCCTAATCTTTTTACTACACACACATCTCAGAACTTAAAAAAACAATTTATTAGCTTTAAACATTAATAAAAGTAGATAAATATCACTTTTCGTAATTATTCTTCACCGTTCCATTATTAACACCTATTTCGATAGATATAAATCAAAATGGCCGCCGGCTATTAAAACTTGGAAGAACGAAAAGTGAATTGATTTTTTCGAGCCTTTATTTTTATTTCTTGTACAATTTATTTTGATTTATAACTATGCATGATATTGTTATAATGATGGAGGTATATCATTAGTATCGGCTACTGTGGTTTAGACTTAATTTAGACTATTTAATCTAATTTTAGTTACATTGAAAAGTTTGTTAATGCGCAAAATCCTTACTTTCACTCATTCAAGTTCATACTCTTTACGGGCTCTTTGGGGAGGCCTTCATTCAGCAGTGGATAGTAGTAGGCTGAAGATGACGTTCAGACCACTATTCATCCAAGTTTTACTGCATATTATCAAAGTGTTGCTACGTCAATGCTATCCATCAGTGTGAAAATAAGGTTTTAAAAGCATATTCATAGATATATTTGCTATCGACTAAGTATATAAGTATAAGTAAGTTTTATGACTTGAGTTATGATCTATTAACACAGTGATGACATCACGCATCGTGTCTGCAAGTATTTTCCAAGCTTAAAATTGAAAACTTTCTGTTCTTTTATAAACACCTCGATAAAATTTCAACATTTTCAGCATTGAGATTGTTATTCCTGTGTCACAACCTCCGATAAAGAACAGTCAATTCAATTCAGCCTCAAAATATAATTGAATTGGAAACGATTACAGAATAACACGTCAAAACCACAGCGGCCATATTTCTTAGTTCGAAGCAAACCTCATAATTACACACACGACTCCCGAGTTCCGCACACTAGGACCGATTTACCAAGTATATCTCTTCGGTATGTTCCGGCTAAAGTTTGGAATACGATATTTGGTATATTACCCATTGTCGCGTAGCGGCTTGAACGGATTATTTAGATTATTTGCGTTTTTTAGTGAATATAGTCCATAATTTGATTTTCATATTTACGATTTAGAAGGAAATACTTATACACACAGAGTTTTTAACACGCTTTTTTAAACTTCACATGTATGTTTTTGAGTTTATTTTAGCTTAAAGCATTTTTTACTACTTTTGCATCCTTTTCAGTTTTCAACTTTTTCGTAGATTTTTTTGACGCCTGTATGAAAATATTGAAAATATATTTACTGTTTGGTTTTATTTCCTAATGTTTTAAAATAATATAAGTATTATTTTATTCATTATTAATTAACTTTATGCACAAAATATGTACATCGGCGGACTTATTTCCCAGAGCATTCTCTTCCAGTCAACCTTTGGGGATGTGAAAATCTTATAAGAGTTACTTCTGAGTGATGACATTAAATATTTAAACTGTTTAATTTAATTAAGTTATTTATTTAATATATTTTATTTAATTTAAATCGGTATTTTATTTAAAGTAACTGACTTATCTTAGCTAAATTATATTTAAGTAAAAACTTTAACATAATTTTGCTACTCCTAGAGAAAAGAGTAACTATGCATAAACACATGGTCACTATCACTTACGGCCGGATATTTCTCAATTCAACTTATTTCCCACAACACTATGACACACAGTTGAGTAACCAAGTACTCGTATGTGAATTGGAGCTACCGTCCCATCATTATCGTATAAATCAGTAACGATTCAGCCGGTAATTGGCCGCTGTATCGATACGATCAAGCTCCCGGAGCAGTAAATTAAAGTTTGCGTTCAATATAATTTTCATGTGATATGTGTGAGGTATTCATAAATTATTAGATATTAGAAACGGTGTGATATATATCACGGCCATAGAAGTGAACGGTGTATATATTAGCACTACTACATACTAATAAAATAAATTCGAAAGTAATTCTGTGTGCCTGTCTGTTACTAGAATAGAATAGAATATACTTTATTGTACATCAGATATATCAGTTAACATAAAAGTAACACATCAATGGAATTATTATGTAAAAATGGCGGCCTTATCGCTAAAACGCAATTTCTTGCAGTCAACCATGGGATGAAAAAATATTGTGGAAAAAAAACAAATACGAATTTATAGGCAGTTTAGATGCGAAAAGACGAAAAAGTGAAAACCAAAATAAGCATTTAAGTGAATTCTAGGTTTTGAGTTTCGAATGTTACTATATCACGGCTAAACCGCTGCACCGATTTCAATGAAATTAGGCTTGAAGGTACCTTGATTCTTAAGGAAGTAGGTATACACAGGTTACGTTTAACAGCGTCCCACCTCGGACAGACACTTTTGTGATTACACCGGCACACACAAAAAATATCATTAGTGTTGTGTTTCACCGAGTCCCTGACTCCCCAGCCCTCCAACGGCGGCAACGCACTTGTGACGTTGCTGCTTTTGCGGGTGTCCTTGGGCAGCTGTAATCGCTAACCATCAGGCAATACGTCTGCTCGTTTGCCCCCGATCCCAAAAAAAATGTGTTTCGGGTCTAGCCTTCACAACCCATGTCTATAAGGGCTTACATTGTTTACCTACAACTAATACTATTTATATCGACAATACCAACATTTGCCTTATGCTCTGATTATTGCAAAGCTTATGCTAAAAGCGCTCCTGAGAACGCTATTCATTTTAAATCATCCACGCTTATCACAAGCAGCTATCTTTAATTATAGCCTTAGGCGTTCGATGACACATTCCGTCAAAACACGACTTTTCTCTAACGGTAACTCTAGTTATACATCACACACCCCTATCGATACGTCATTGTGACCTGTAAATCGAGTTCTCGAGAAAATTGCTCTAATACACTTTAACATATGCAAAGGGAACATCCCTGAGGACATTGTAGCGATTATGATCTATCAGACCACTTTATGGGCACTGGAAATTTATATTAGACTAAGTTTAGCCTGCGGCTTCACCCGCGTGTATGGCGGCTATGGCGGTAAAAAGTACCCAATGTCCTTCTTCAATAATTAAATAGTCTCCATGCCAAATTCGATTAAAATCGGCTCAGCAGTTCAACTTTAAAGCACATAGTTATGTACACATTGTTTATATAATGTTACTGACTATTTTACACATAAATAATAAATATTTCGGACATCTAACACACAACGCTTTCTAGTCCCAAGCTAAGCAAAACTTGTGTTATGGGTACTAAACAACTGATATAAATACATATATATATAT